>RJWT010049467.1:0-10994 GCA_004365215.1 Cuniculus paca
ATGCATAGATTAAAAGTCAAAGGAAGAAAAAATATTCCATGCCACAGAAACCCATAAAAAGGCAGGGGTAACTATTCTATTTGCAGAACTTCAAGCCAGGACAGAAAAAAAGAAATACAGGTCACTACACACTTGTTAAGGGAAACCTCCAAGAAAAGATAATGATCATAAATATATATGCACAATATACTGGTACAATCACCTATATAAAACAAATATTAATGCAGATGAAATATCAAATAAGCATTAATAGAATTGTAATGGGTGACTTTAATATGCCATTCACACAAATAGATCAAAATAGACAAAAAGTCAACAAGGAAATATCAGAATTAAACCAAACTTGCAAACAAATTAATTTAGTAGATGTCTACAGAGTTTTCCTTCCCACAACAAAATACACATTCTTCTCAACTGCACATGGGGTGTCTCAGCAATAGACCAAATATTATTCCATAAAACATGTTTAAGTAAATGCAGAGCAATTAAGATCATCCCATTTATATTATCTGACCATGGTGCAATAAAACTGGAAATTGACAACAAAAGAAATCACAAAAACTACATAAAAACTTGGAAATTAACAATATCTTCTCGAACAACCACAGAGGAAATGAAAGAGCTTAAACAGTATTTATGATTAAATGATAATGCACATATAACATACCAAAACTTAGAGGATGCAGTGAAGGCAGCCTTATATGGAAATTTATCATAATGAATTCTCACACCAGGAAAACAGAAGGAGCTCAAATAAACAATTTAATATTGAACTTCAAACTTGTATAAAAACAAGAGCAAATCAAACCCAAAGCTTGTGCAAGGGAGAAAGTTACAAAAAGATCAGAAATTAATGCAATTGAGACTAAAGAAACAATACAAAGAATTAATAAACCCACCCATTCACCCCAGAGCAGTGCAGCAGCTGCTGCTCTGGGCCCAGCTTGAGTTGAAGGTGCAAACAGCAAATTCCATCTAGCTGTGAACTTTGGGACCTTGAGATCAGACAGGTAGGAACCTGAGCCCATCCCACCATCAGCCCAGGATGTTCAAAGCATCCCTGGGGTGCTGCCTGGGCCCCCCCATTCACCCGGGAGCAGTGTAGAAGCTGCTGCTCCGGGCCCAGCTTGAGTTGAAGGCACACGAATTGAAAGCCACCAAGACATACAGCTTGGGAACTTGCAACCAGACAGGTAGGGATCTGTGCCCATCCAACCATCAGCCAGGACATTCAGAGCAGCCCTGGGGTCCTGCCTGGGCCCCCCCATTCACACAGGAGCAGTGTGGCTGCTGCTCCTCTGGGCCTGGCTTGACTTGAAGGCGAGCACAGTGAATTCAACCTAGATGTGCAGCTTGGGACACTGCAAGCAGACCGGTAGAGACCTGTGCCTATCCCACCATCAGCCCAGGACATTTGGAAATTCCCAGGGGTCCAGCCTGGGCACCACACAGACACCGCCCAGCAACAGAACAGCCATAGTGGTATACTTGCCTGGACCTGAAGGTGTTCATTGTGAGTTTCACCTAGCCTTGGCACCTCAACTGTGCACGCTGGATTCACCAGCCAGAGTGGAATACAGGAAAATGACAAAATGAAAGAGGAAAAATGCAGTCTTGCACTTCCAGTCCTTCCAAACAAGCCAAAGAGACAAAGACATAGAAGAAAATATAAGCCACACCTGAAACTTCTGTAATGACAGAAACTGAAGTAAAGAAACAACTCCATGAAACTTTAAAGGAACTGAGATTACAAATGATTTCCCAGGTAAAACAAGACTTGATAAATGTAACGAAAGAAATGCTAAGCACATCTAAAGAAGATACAGTTGGAAAAATAGAGGAACACTGCAAAAGGATGCAAACCTTGAATAAAGAATACAAGAAAAAATTAGAATGCATGAAACAGATTCAAAGAGATATGCAGGATATCAACAATGCTATTGAAAGCTGGCAAAGCCACAGCAAAGAATGTGAAAATAGACTTTCAGATCTCAAAGACATGATTGCAGCTAGTGAGGAAGAAAGGAAACATCTTTTAAAAATAACAAGGAATCAGGAAATAGCAATTCAGCAGTTGCAAGATGACACAAAGGAAAACAACATAACACTGATAGGTGTAAATGAAAAAGAAGGAGAAAACACGAATGATATAAAAACACTATTAAAATAAATAATAACTCAAAACTTCCCAAACATGGGAAAGGGAACCAACATACAGATAAGTGAAGCATATGGAACTCCAACTAGGCATAACCAAAATAAATCAACACCCAGACATATAATTACCAGTGTTCCAGAAATTCAACATAACAACAGAATATTAAAACCTGAGAAAAGAAGCAAATCATTTATAAAGGAAAGCCCATCAGAATCACAGCAGACTTCTCAACACAAAGAATGAAGTCAAGAAGAGCATGGAGTGAAGTATTTCAAGGTCCAAAGGAAAACAATTTCCAACCCAGAATGAGGTACTCTGCAAAATTTTCCTTCAAAACAGATGGAGAAATAAGATACTTCCATGGCAAAAAGCAGCTGAAGAACTTCATGACCACCAAAAACACCTTGCAAAGAAAACTGAAAGATTCTCTAGGTAGACGTGAAAAAGCCTATGACATCAAAAACATCAACAGAAGAAGAACACCAAGCAGGGCAAACAATTAAGTAGAGGGAAAAGGTAAAGAAACCACTGCAGAAAGATAACATGACTAAAACCAGCCAGTATATATCAGTTATAACCATTAATGTAAATGGCCTCAATTCACCAATTAAAAGAAACAGGCTGACAGAATGAATCAAGAAAAAACATTAAACCATTTCCTGACTACCAGAAACCCATCTAAACCAAAAGGAAATTCATAGAATGAAAGTCAAAGGATGAAAAACATTACTCCATACAACGAACTAAAAAAAAAGCAGGAGTAGCTATTCTGATCACAGACGATGTGAACTTCAAACAAATAATGGTCAAAAGAGATAAAGAAGGTCACCACATACTGGTTAGGGAAAAACTGCAAGAGGAAGAAATAAAAATCTTAAACATATATGCACCAAATATGCATATATAAAACAACTATATAAAACAAATACTAATAGAAATGAAAAATCAAATAAGCAATAACACAATCATAAAGGGAAACCTTAACACACCCTTGACTCAAAGAGAAAGATCAACTAGACAGAAAATCAGCAAAAAAAAATAACAGAACTGAATCAAACCTGTGAACAAATGGACCTGGTAGACGTCTACACAGTTTTCCACCCAACAACGTCACAGTATACATTCTCTCAGGTTCACATGGTACATTCTCTAGAATAGACCACATATTAGCCCATAGAACATGTTTAAGAAAATGCAAAGGAATCAAAATAGTCCCATGCATACTATCTGATCACAGTGGCTCCTAAATGGAAATTAATGACAAAACAAACTGCAAAAGGTCCATAAACACATGGAAATGAAATAGCACACTCCTGAACAATCAGTGGGTCACAGAGGAAATAAAAGAAGAAAATAAACAGTATCTACAAGCAAATGAAAATACAGACACAACTTACTGGAATCTGTGGCATGCAATGAAAGCAGTCCTCAGAAGGAAATTTGTTGCGGTGAATTCCCACATCCGGAAAATGGAATGAACACAAACAATTTGATGTTACACCTGAAGCATCTAGAAAAAGAAGAGGAAGCCCAACCCAAAGCAAAATGAAGGCAGGAAATTATAAAGATCAGGGAAGAAATTAATGCAATTGAGACTAAAAAAATGTACAAAGAATCAATGAATCAAAGAGCTGCTCCTTTGAAAGAATAAAACTGATAAGTCCCTAGCCATCTTTATTAAAAAAGGGAAGGAAAAAACTCAAATCCATTCAATAAGGAATGAAAAGGGTGAAATCACTACAGACCCTGTGGAAATACAGAAGATCATCAATACCTATTTCGAAAATCTTTCCTCTCATAGATTTGAAAACATCGAAGAAATGGACAGATTTCTAGAAACATCAATTACCAAACCTGGACCAAGAAGAGGTAAAACTACTGAATAACCCAATTTCAGTTAAGGAATTTGAAAATGTAATTACAACCTTACCAACCAAGAAAAGTCTGGATCCTGATGTATTCACAGCTGATTTCTACAAGAAATTTAAGGAAGACTTAATGCCAACACTCCTCAAACTCTTTAATAAAATTGGAAGTGAAGGAAGTCTCCCTAAATCATTCCTGGAAGCAAGTTTAACCCTAATACCAAAACCAGAGAAAGAACCAACCAAAAATTCAAACTACAGGCCAATCTCCCTAATGAACATCAATGCAAAAATCCTCAATAAAATACTGGCAAACAGAATGCAGCAAGTCATTAAGAAGATTACACACCATGACCAAGTGGGGTTCATCCCAGGAATATAAGGATGGTTTAATATATGCAAATCAATAAATGTAATACACCATATCAATGGAACCAAAGATAGGAACCACATGGTCATTTCAAAAGATATGCAGAAAAAACTTTTGATAAAGTCCAACACTCCTTCATGATAAGAACCCTACAGAAAATTGGAATAGATGGCATTTACCTCAATCTGGTAAAAGCCATCTATGACAAACCAACAGCCAGTATCACATTAAATGGTCAAAAACTGAAAGCTTTCACTCTAAAATTGGGTAAAAGACAAGGATGTCCATTATCACTGCTTCTATTTATTAAACAGATATAAAGATTGGCCACAGCAATTAGAAAAGAGACAGAAATAAAATGAATAAAAATAGGAAAGGAAGAAGTTAAGTTATCACTATTCGCAGATGACATGATACTCTACATAGCAGACACACAACTACATAGAAAGACTTCTCGATGTCATAACCAAACTCAGGGATGTAGCTGGATACAAAGTGAATACTCAGAAATCACTAGCATTTCTGTACACAAATGACAAACTCACTGAGAGAGAAATAAGAGAAACCACACCCTTCACAACAGCATCAGAAAAAATGAAATACTTTGGAATCAACCTAACAAAGGAAGCAAAAGATCTATTTAAGGACAATTACAGTACTCTGAGAAAAAAATCAAAGAGGATCTCAGAAAATGGAAAGACATTCCATGCTCCTAGATAGGAAAAAGAAACATTGTGAAAATGGCTATTCTCCCAAAATTATTGTACAGATTTAATGCAATTTCCATCCAAATACCATTAGCATACCTCACAGATCTAGAGAAATCATTCTTAAAATTCATCTGGAACCAGAAGAGACCTACTATAGCAAAGGTGCTTCTGGGCCACAAGGACAGGAGAGGAGGCATCACAATCACAGTCTTGAAATTATACTACAAAGCTACTGTAAGGAAATCAGTACAGTACTGGAATCAAAACAGGCATGAGAATCAATGGAATAGGTTAGAAGATACAACCCCAAGTACAAACACACTCAGCCACCTTATATTTGAGAAAGGGACCACACATGTTCACTGGAAGAAAGATAGTCTCTTTAATAAATGGTGCTAGAAAAACTGGCTTTATATATGCCAAAAACTAAAATTAGACCCAAGCCTATCGCCATGCACTAAATTAAGTCAAAATAGATCAAAGATCTAAATATTAAAACAGAAATACTAAATCTGCTGGAAAACAAACTAGGTAGAAATCTTGAACACATAGGGGTAAGTGGGGAATTGATGAACAAAGGTCAAACTGCACGGGAAACACTTCCCAGAGTCAACAACTGGGATCTCATGTTGTTAAAAAGTTTTTGCATGTCAAAAGAAATCTCCAACAGAGTGAAAAGAAAACCCACATATTGGGAAAAAATCTTAGTCAACTGCCCTTCAGACAAAGGTCTTCTATCTAGAACATGTAAAGATTTAAAAAATTGCAGGCCCTCGAAATTCAAAGATCCAATCAAAAAATGGGCATCTGAGATGAAAACACACTCCTCAGCTGAAGAAATATGAATGGCAAATAAATACATGAAAAAATGTTAAGCACTACTGGTCATTAGAGAAATGCAAATTAAAACAACTCTGAGATTTCATCTCACTCCAGAAAGAATGTCCAGGATCAAGAAAACCAACAACAACAAATGCTAGAGAGGTTGTGAGGAAAACGGAGCCCTTCTCTACTGTTGGTTGGAGTGTAGCCTGGTGCAGCCACTGTGGAAATCAGTTTGGAGGTTCCTCCAAAAAGTAGCATTGGAAGTCCCATTTGACCCAGCTATTCTGCTTCTGGGCATATTCCCAGAAGAAGTGAAATTATCATACCACAGTGATATATGTGCTCCCATGTTTGTAGCAGCACAATTTGTAATAGCCAAATCTTGGTAACAACCCAAATGCCCATCAGTTGAGTAATGGATAAAAATGATGTGGTACTTTTATACAATGGAGTACTATTCAGCTATAAAGAAGGGTCATATTGAGGCTTTTATAGGTAAATGGATGTGACTTTGAGACCATACCCATCAGTGAAATAAACCAAACTCACATGTGTAAACACCACATCATCTCCCTAGTGTAAGAAACTGAAAGACTCAATAAGAAACAAAATTCCTGATAATTATTTGATAAAGGTTCTGAAGTCCAATGGTGCTTTTATTCTTAGATTTGATTGGTTTAAGTTTCTTTTCTAGTATTTGATTGCAATATTTGAGAAGATAGGAACACCTCTTTTGAAGAAAACAGGGGACATTAAGGTAGCCATTGGTGGTTTCTTGTCTAATTTGAAGGCTTGTAATGCTTTCACTCTTTTATCTGGTTTTATACTATTTTGTTTTGTTTGAGTTTATTGTCTGTAAATGTATGAACAACCATTTCAAAGAAGGCAAGAGACACTACGGTAGCCATTGTTAATCTCCTGTTGTTATGCTTTGTAAACCTGCATTGGTTGCATTGTTCTGTTCTGAAATGGTATGTTGTGTTTGACTCTATTCTGTTTTGTTTTGCTTTCTTTTGTTTTGTTTTGCTTTGTTCTATTCTCAATAAAAAAATTAATGAACCAAAAATTTGGTTCTTTGAGAGATTAAATAAAATTGATAAAACTTAGGGAATTCTCATCAGAAAGAGGAAAGAAAAGTCTCAAATTCAAGCAATTAAGAATGAAATGGGTGAAATCATATCAGAACTTGTAGTAATACAGAGTATCATCAACACCTACTTCAAGAACCTGTACTCTAAGAAATGGCCAGATTCCCAAACACATGTGAATTGCCAAAACTGAATTAAGAAGATATAAAATTTTAAATATCCTGGTGTTAGTCAATGAAATTGAAAATGTATTTAGAAGTCTTTCCAACAAAGAAAATCCAAGTTTCTGATGGATTCACTGTTGAATTCTTGAAAAATAATTAGATAACTAATACTACTAATATTGAAACTCTTTAGTAAAATTCAAATGGAAGCAAAAATTACAATATCATTCTGGGAAGCAATATTACCCTGATACCAAAACCAGAGAAGGCTCAATCCAAACAAGAAAACTGTAGGCCAATCTCCCTCATGAAAATACATGTGAATTTCCTTGATTATATACCAACAAACAGAATGAAGTAAATCAAGAAAATTATATAACATGACCAAGAAGGGTTCATCCCATGGATGCAGGGCTGTCTCAACATATGCAAATCAATGAATGTAATACACCACATTAATCAAGCCAAAGACAAAAACCACATGATCATCTCAATAGAAACATAAAAAACATTTGAAAAAGTCCAACACTCATTTATGATAAAACCCTTACATAAATTTGGAATAGACTGACTTTATCTCAATCTAATGATAGTCATCTATGACAAATCAATTGTTAACATCACACTAAATGATCAAAAACTGAAACTTAAAACTGAAAATCCTGAACAAGGCAAAAATGTGGACTGTCACCACTCCTCTTTATTATAATTCTGGAAACATTAGTCTGAGAAATTAGACAAGAGAGAAAAATAAATTATAAAAATAGGAAAGGAAGAAGTAAAATTATCATTATTTGCAGATGACATGATACTCTACCTAAAAGACCCCAAAAATTCCACCAAAATACTTGTATATTTAATAATTAAATTCAGTAGTGTAGCTGAATACAAAGTCAACACTCAAAAATCAATAGCTTTCCTGTACACAAGCAACAAATTCACTGAGAGAGAGATTAGGGAAACCACACCTTTTACAATAGCATTCATACAAAAGAAATACTTAGGAATCAATCTAACAAAGAAAGTAAAAGACCTATACATTGAAAATTACAGTACTCTTCAAAAAGAGATCAAAGAAGATATCAGAAAATGGAAAGATGACCATTGCTCATAAATAGGAAGAGCCAACATTACAAAAATGGTCATACTTCCAAAGTTGTTATACAGATTTAGTGCAATCTCAATCAAATACCATTAGCATACCTCACAGAACTAGAGAAAACTTTCCTAAAATTCATTTGTAACCAAGGAGACCTAGAATAGCAAAAGCAATTCTGAGCAACAAAGGCAAGGAGATGGGCATCACAAACCCAGAGTTGAAATTGTACTGCAAAGTTACTGTGATAAAATAATCATGGTAGTGGCAAAAAAGCAGGCATGAGTATTTGTGGATCATATTAGAAAATGCAGCCACTTTAACTTTGACAAAGGAGCAAAGCATCTTCTCTGGAGGAAAGACATTCTCTTTAATAAATTGTACTGGAAAAACTGGCTTTTCACTTGTTCAAGACTAAAACTAGAAACATATCTATCACCATGCACTAAACTAAAGTCAAAATGGACCAAAGATCTAAAGATTAAAACTGAAATACTCGATCTTCTCTGAGAGAAGTTTGATAGAAATTTTTGAGACATAGGTGTAGGCAGAGAGTTCATGAACAAAACCCAGACTGCACCAGAAATATTTAAGCGTCAACAACTAGAGTCTCATGTTGCTAGAAATCTTCTACACATGAAAAGAAATCGCCAAGAGTGTGAAAAGTCAACCCACAGAGTGGTAAAAATTATTTGCCATTTTTCCCTCAGACAAAGGACTTATACCTAGGATATATAAAAAACTGAAAACAAAATCAGATTCTCAACTCCAAATACCCAATCCAAGGGAGACCAAGGTGGTGGAGTGGTAAGTAGCAGAGAAAGAGACTCTCTGACAGCCATGGTCCAGACACTGTAATGTAACAACATGAGGAAAACAAGAAGGAACAAAGTGGGTCCCCTGGACCAAGAAAGAATCTGAAGCATGAATTGAAACCCATAGAGAGAGTAAAGAGAGAAACTTCAACAAAGAAGGAGATAGCCAGTGGTGCCTTCTTCCTGAGATGGAATTCACTGTGCAAAAGCAGTGGGTGAGACTTTTGGACACATGGTGATGACTGGCAAACCCAGAGGCTTCCATGGAGAGATGCATCAGTGGAGGGTAGCAGGGGATATGAAGGACTGCACTGGCTGACTGGCTGGTAATGAATGTAAAGAGCATAGTCCTTCAGTGGGAGAGAGCAGGTTGGCCTGAAGGCATCTTGGAGACAGGCTGACTGCGTTCAGAACTCAGAACTGCTGCTGGCTTCATCTAGTGGCTCCCAGCTGGTCTCAGACCTGTGGAAGTTGCTGAGACAGCAGTGAACCTGATGAGTATATTCTTGATGAGAAAATGCAGGCTTGCTGAGATTATCTATTACCCTGCCAAAAAGATACTGCTGGGTTGCTGGTATAGATCTTCAGGGATTGGGACTCTGTCTTCATGGGTTGTCTACTAGAGAAACCAGAGAAAATCCTGGAAGTGGACATTTACTGTATTTTTTTTTTCCTCTCTCATGGTAGTGGGTATGTTTTTGTTTTTTCTTTTTTTTTTCTTTCATTGTTTGATCTTGTTTTCATGTGAATGTGAACATGGTTTCTAGCCTATTTGTGGCTGTGGTTCTATTCTGTTCTTCATTTTATCTCTTCCATTTCTCTTTTCCTACAGTCTTCTGCACCAGTTTCCCAAAGTTGTCATGATACCACTTTGTCCTCCAACATTACTTATAATATCTTCCTCTTCTTCCATTTCTCTATTTTCTCCTCAAATACCAAATCCAAAAATGAGCACCTGAGATGTATACACACTTCTCTGTTGAACAAATACAAATAGCAAATAAATACATGAAAAAACTGTTCAACATCAGTGGTCATTTGAAAGATGCAACTTAAAACAACACTGAGATTCCATCTCACTCCATAAGTTATGGCTGTCATGAAGAAATCAACCAGTAACAAATGCTGAAAGGGATGTTGGGAAAAAACAACCCTTCTTCACTATTGGTGGGAGTGCAGACTGGTACAACCACTGTGGAAATCAAAATGTAGATTCCTTAAAAAACTAGAATTAGAGGAACAATTTGACCCAGCTATTTCTCTTCTGGGTATCTTCCTTGAAGAATACAAAACATCATACCATAGTGGTATATGTGTACCTGTGTTTATAGCAGCACAATTTGTAATAGCTTAATTTTGGAAATAATCCAAATGTCCATCAGCTGAGGAATGAATAAAAAAGGTGAATTCTTTGTATTCAATGGAAAACTACTCAGCCACAAAGAAAGATAAACTTGATACTTTATAGATAAATGGATGTAACTTGATTACACACTCACAAGTGAAACAAATCAGATTTGCTTGTATAAACAATGTATTGTCTCCTTGGTGTGAGATACTGAAAGAATAAATTTGGTCCAAAGTATACAATAGATGCTATGAAATGGGAAGAAATTGTTCAAAAGGAAAAGGGAACTAAGATAATGGAATTAGAAAGGAAAGAAGAGAAAAGGGAAAAAAATACAAGGTAGTTATACTACTAGTTTCTCTTCATTGAAAAGAAAGGGTTTTGCTAATATAATTTGGTGTATTTTGTATGCCCATATTTTCTCAGTTTAACTACTTAAAAGATAAAAATATGTAATGTGTTAGCTATTGTTATTCCATTATTTTGCTATGAAAATTTGTTTTACTTTTTCTCATAAAATTAAAAAAATAAAATATAGTAAAATACATACACACA
>RJWT010049468.1:0-10997 GCA_004365215.1 Cuniculus paca
TTAAACTGGTTGGGAAAAGAGGTATGACCAGATCCCAGAACATATGGGCAAAACAATTCTCAGGACCCCTCATGTGAACTTCCTGCAAGAACCCTAGCAGGTATTTGATAAGATAAACTGTGTATGTGACATCAGCATGGGAAAATATGAAGAAAGTAAAGGACACAGAAGCCACGAAGAACTCCCTGTCAACTTTCCTCAGGGCAGCCTACTTTGTACCCCAGCATATATTTTTATTTTGGTTTTATTTTTTATTCTCTTTGACTCTACTCCAACTCATTATACAAAGTCAGTTTCTCCCTCAGCCTTCATTTTTAATTTTTCCTATCTTGTTTATTCTACTTCTAATAAATAGGAAAATCTGCCACCATTTTTGCTTGTTTTATTTGGTTCTTTGCTTGGAACAGAAAGAACCTAGAAACCACCTCCAGAAGGAGACTCCAGCACCCTAAAACTCGGTAACAAGAAGCTACTTTATTTTAGTCCTCTCAAAAAACTTATTACATGTTATCATCCCCATTTCATAGACTAGAATGCTAAAGATCAGAGATCAAATTTTCATCACATAACTAAAAACCAGAAAGGCTCAGACTGAAGTAAAGGCAAATGATTCTTACACCATTATGACCAGGTTATCTTAGAAAGTAATGGCATATATTAAAATAGAAGATCTAGGGAAAAACCTTATGATCAACTTAAAAAAATTTTAAATCCCTAGTAAAATGAGTTTTTAAAAGTCATAATTAACAAGAATTACACCTTCTGCATACCAAAACCATTAGGAGTGAGTGGGGCACTTCCCTTGGTCTATTTCTGACCCTAGAACACACCCTCTGCAAGCTTCAAGGAACCCAACATGCAGACAGGACGGCAATACACTGGCAGCCAGGGTGTGAGCTACAGAATTCTGACTACAATAAAATCACTGCAGATTCTTACCTTCCTCACAAAGAAGGAAGACTAGGTTGAAACCACATTCAACATGGACAACAGTTTTTGAAAAGTCATTAATATCTATTACTAATAATTTTTCTTTCACTGTCATCTATTCTCTCCAATAATCTTCCCAGATACTTTTTTTATTTTATTCATATAACATCAAATATCACTGCTATTCTGATACTCCCAAGTATGCAGATCTCATTAAAATTGTTAGTTCAAAGGTTTAACATTTAAACTTTAACAACATAGAAGCACACCATAAATACATTGTAAATGGTAAAGGCAAACTAAAAAATTTTCTGAAAATTGATATGCTTATGGAAATAATTTTTTGTATTTATGTGTAAAAATAATTTTTCAGAGAACTAAATAAAAATAATGGTAGCAACTTAAATAGCAGGTACACAATAAAGAAATTTACACTACAGTATTTTTAAAAAACCTTTCAAAATACTTACCAAAATAACGTCACAAGGCCATTTAAAAAGGACAATTGATAGGTTTAACGTTACTGCACTATTAAAAAAAAAATAGGCCTTACCTTAATGTAGTGCAAAAGTGAATTGGCAAAGAAACGACACAATTTGAGTGTTTTCTGAAATAATCTGTAGTCAGCATTATCCTGTCCCTGCTACAAAAAGAAAAATGGAATAAAGCATAATATAAATAAAGATACAAACATAGTTACACTTATAAATGACACTATATTTTCTAAGAAGATCTCATAGTACAGTGTATAAATTTTTCAAGTAAACATAATTATTCTCTGTATTATTGATAGGAGCAATACAAATACCAAATACTAAGTATTTCAAAAAATCAGCCGGGCATGGTGGCGCACGCCTGTAATCCCAGCACTCGGGAGGCTGAGGCTGGAGGACTGTTGCAATTTCAAGATCAGCCTGGGCTACAAAGTGAGCCCAAGGCCAGCCTGAACTGCATGGTGAGACCCTGTCTCAAAAAGACAATCAATCAATCAATCAATAAATAAATAAATAAATAGTACATTAATAGAAATTTTAACAGCAAAAGAAGTAATCCTTGACTGATCTGAAAGTAAAAGAGATTTAAATAATTTATTTTTCTTTGCTATATGGACATCAGGTTAATAGTAAAAAGAAAAAGGTTACTGATACATAAAAGAAAACAATACAAACCACCAACTAACACTGAAAAAACCCAAGTTATAACCTTATTACATATCCTTTGGCAAGAGAAAGGATTGAGGGCCTTTTGATTAGCAAAGATTAAAATACGTAATATTCTTGAGCTGGAAAGAAGTAGGGTAAAAAGCACTTTACCATTGGTGTAAGCATAAATAAAATATGATCTTTTTTTTATTAAGAACTAAAATGTTAAAATTCCTTGATTAGTGGTTCCGTTTCTAGAGCTATCTCCCATAGTAATACTAGCAACCATAATGTAATGCAGTTTTTTACAATATGAAAACTGAAATGAATCAAGTATCCATCATACAGAGAATGGTCAGATATGTTTATGGTCTATTACAGACCACAGTTCCAGACAGCTATTTGTTATGGATTAAGAACTGGTGGTCAACTTGGCACCAGCTGAATTAAATTGGCATGGTGCTGCATTCGGACAAACCACCTGAGGAAAGTTACCAGCATAAAAGACAGACGTGAAGAGGAAGAGCAGAGGCGTTGCGGGTTCTCCCAAGTGCTGTTGTTTGGAGCCATTGGTTCTCCTGGAGGAGCCTATCAGGCTGGCTCCCCAATATGACTTCGGCTATTATCATCAGAGGAGCTCGGGACCTTGGTGAGGGTGGCTGCGGTTCATTTTGGGGAGCTCTGGTCTTTGTGTTGAGCATCACTTCCTGTCTCCGGAGGGGAAGATGGTTGCTGTTCAAACTCCAGGAGAAGTTGTCACACTGGCTTCCTGGCATGTACTTGACTGTTCTCATCGTTGTAGGAACACGGGACTTCACTGTCGCTGAGGATGGCTGTGGTACTTTTCGGGGAGCCCTGGTTCTTACTTGAGCGTCGCTTCTTGGCTCCACTATAGAACCCTCAACCTACTAGCACAGATCCTTCATTCTGCTGGCATAGACTTTCTAGCTTCCACTTCTGGCCTTTGGGCCTTCCTAGAACAGACCTGGGTGTTGTGGACAGATTTCCCGCACTTTCTAGTGTTTAACACTGGAATATTATTATAATATTATTATAATATTATAATAATATTATAATATTATTATAATATAGAAATAATATTATAAATTCTGTGTCCTGATTGTAATCTTTCTCCCTGCAACCCCTGACTATAACACTATTAAAAAGAACAGGGCACATACATTTTCATGGACATAAAAAGCCTTAAGACCAAAAGCTTTAAGCTAATGCTATAAAAGTTAATAGGTAAATTACTTTTAATTTTGAGAATTTTATATGAAAATAACCTATCTTAACATTAACGAGGACTGTTCAATTCTTTTCCAGTAGTAATACAGCAAACCTTAATTAGACCCAGTTAAAATGGAATGGGATGATACACAAATTGAACATAACCCTTAATTTCGACCTTTATTAAAACTAATAGAAAACAATTTGGCTCAGTAGAAATAGGGTAATTCAAAATTCACTTTGCTTGATGGTTATGAGCATGAATTCTCTTATACAGTGTTAAGTACAGAACTATAGCAATTAAAGATGAACCTACAGACTTCAAAATACATTCTGTTCAACACAGATGTCATATCCCCCTAAAAAACCTTTGACTTCATGACCTACCTTACATTCTTATAAATCAATTAAAACCACACTATCCTATAATTACTTTATATTCATCTATTTGCCTCCTGAGCTAGACTCTTAACTTGTTGAGGACAGAGAATGTCCCTAACAGCACCTAGTACATTTCCTGCAACACGATAAACACTGAGGAAATACCTAATAAAAAGTGAATGACTAGATAGTGAAACACATCTTATTATTAGTGTGTTTACTTTAAATTTTCTCTCATACTGGGACTGAACCCAGAGTCTCACGCGTGATAGGTAAGTACTTCAATGCTGAGCTACATCTCCAATCTAAATTTCTCTATGAGAAAACCTGTATGACTCACTGGTAGCTAAAAAACTGTATTTTGGGAAGACTAATTCAATATTCTCTTTTTGAATCTAAATTCAAGACTTAGTAAAAAATAACTATATCAATTTGAAGGGCAATTATGGGTAGAACTGTGTCCCCCTGAAAAAGATAAGCTGAAGTTTTCCAGCCCCAAACTCTTCAGAAAGTGATTTTACTTGAAAATAGGGTCATTGCAAGGCGGGCCTGGTGGCGCACACCAGTAATCCCAGCACTTGGGAGGCTGAGACAGGAGGATCGTTGCAAGTTTGAAACCAGCCTGGCTAGAAAGTGAGCTCAAGGCCAGCCTGAACAGCACAGTGAGACCCTGTATCAAAAAGGGCCGGGAATTTAGCTCAGTGGCCTAAGTGCCTGCCTAGCAAGCGCGAGGTCACGAGTTCTATCCCCAGTGCTGTTAAAAAAAAAAAAAAAGAGAAAATAGGGTCATTGCAGACATAACTAGTTACATAGTAGAGTAAGGTGTGCCTTTAATGCAGTATGACTGATGTTCTCCTAAAACCATGTGACAATAAACACAGGAACTGGAGATGATGTGATGATGGAGGCAAAAGTGGGGGATGCGCATCTACAGGCTGAGGGTCAGCAACACGGGGAGCTAAGACAAAGTTATGGAACAGTCTTGCCTAAAGCCTTCAGGAGAATAGGGTTCTACTGCTGCATGTTAGACTTCCTGCTTCTAATACTATGTGAGAATTAATTTTTTGGGGGGGCAGAGGAGTTGAGACAGAGTCTTGCTATGTAGTCTAGGATGGCCTTAAACTCACAGTGATTGTCCTGCCTCAGCTTCCCAAGTGCTAATTCTGGGCAAGTGCCTCCACACCTGGGAGACAATAAACTTGTTTGAAGTGAGTTTGTGGTGATTTTTATGGCAAACCCAGAAAACTAACACAAGGAACAATTCATCCGTATACCATACTATTAATTAATTTTGAGAATAAGATGCTGTGATCTAAATGTCACCCCCATTCATATTTTGGAACCAAATACCCAATGGGATAGCATTAAGAGGTGGGGCCTTTGGGGAAATAATTAAGTCGTGAGGGCTCTGCCCTCATGCATGGGATCAGTGCCCTTATAAAAGAGGTTGGAGGGAGCTGCCACACCCTTTCACCGTGAGAGCAAGCCCTCATCATGCACAGAATCTATTGGCACCTCGATCTTGGACTTCCTAGCTTAAAAAACCATGAGAAACAAACTTCTATTACCTACCAGTTTACACTATTTTGTTTGCAGTACCCCAAATAAACCAAGAAGAAAGGTACAAACTGCTTGGAAAATTTTGGTTCCTAAATAAATATCAGTAGTGAACAGAAGAGGGCGCTGCCCATCAGCGCTTAGGGTTCAGAATAGAGAAATGCTATGATCCATCTCAGGGCTCCAGGCCAGGCCACAGCAGTGAGTGGAGCTGCTCACATTTATTAGTCCCACGTTTGCACAAGTGAGTAAAACCACGAGGATTTGCTTGAAAAGCTAGGAGAATTTTCAATTTTCATATACCAGCAATTCACATAAAATATACCAAGACCCTGTATGTACCAGCAGCCACCCTGGCTGGGTGCCCCCAGACTTCAGCTCCTCCTGCCCCATAGACTGCACTGTTGCTTGGCCTTCTCCATTTCACTCCTGTCCGGGAATCTGTCTAATCTTGCTCTCCAATTGCTAGCCGAGGAGTCTGTGGTGTCAACATGGCACAACGAACAGTGGAAAGGGGAGGCTGGGGGTGAGGGCAGGGTACACAGGCTCAAGGCAGATGAGGCAACAACTTTGGTGCCACTGACAAAGCAGGATACTCAACCAAAGAACAGCTCTTTCAACAAGGTGAGAGGATACAGAGAGCAGGAACAATGAAGGAAGCAGAGACAAAAAAGAAAAGGAAAAACAAACAAGCGAGTGAAAGGGAGAATAGATAAGAAATAAAGAGAAGCAAGACAAAGGTTAGCCCCTTCCTAGAGCTTTCTACTTCCTTACTACCTTGAGCTCCTTTTCAAAGTTCCACCCTCATCTAGGGTCCGTCCTTGCACACGCCCCTCCTCCACAGCGCTACCAGCTCGGGACCTGGATGAATCTCCACACGGCCCTCCCTCTAGTGCCTGACCGGGACGAACACAGGCACACAAGTCCCTGGATCGGCTTGCGGGTCCACAAGAGGAGGGCTGTGTTGCTGCTACTCTAGGAAGAAACCGTCAATTCATTTTTCCATTGATGTTATTACACAATGGGAAGTTGTTAGGTCCTGAGTACTGCTAATCCTGTATCTTTTTTTTTTTTTTTTTTTTTGGTACTGAGGATCGAACTCACAACCTTGTGCTTGTCAGGCAGGTGCTTGTGCCACTGATCCCCAGCCCCATAATCCTATAATGTAGGGCTACAGAACTAAAACAAAGGACTAGAACAAAAAACATTATATATAATATTGCCATAGGAAAATTACCTATAATCTTCCCAAATCATACTACAGATCTTTAGAGCACAATCTATTTCATAAATGGCATAATAATTGAACACTATAACTTCTTGAAATCAAAATAAACATAAGTATACCCCTATCTTACTTCATTTTTTTGGACAAACATCTTACTATGTATTCTAGGCTGACCTTGAGCTCATGATGTAGCCAGAGGTGGGCTCTGAACTCACGGTGATCCTACCTCAGCTTCCCAAGTGCTGGCATTACAGATGTGCACCACCACACCTGCCTATGTGTTTTAAAACACTCATACACACTCACACACATATATATCATTAAAGGTTGAAAGGCACTGGTGAAGAAAAGACTAAAAGGTTGACTATGGCTGTATCAAGGAAATCTTAGGTAAATACAGGAAAAAAGACTTAGAATATTATTCTAGAAAAAATGTATGCCTTCACCAAGCAGTTAATATGTAAAGAAGGAGAGCTAGATATCAGAGATGATGACACTAATTAGGAATGCAACACAGTGTTTTGGGTTAAAAGCAACTATGGGTTGCACAGCGAGGCAAGGAGAAAAACAGAAAAAAACAAGGAGAAAAGACAGGAAGGAAGGGAAAGAGTGAGAGAAAGTGAGAAACAGAGGGAGGGGGGGAAGGAGGGATACAGGAAAAGGAGGACAGAAGAAAGGAGCAAGGGAGGGTTAGAATTCCTGTTAAGTAGAATGATCCATGTGCTTAAATGCGATTTAGTAACTGCCAAAGGAAATAAAAGCTACTGTTTAACATACTGGTTAAAAAAAAAAAAAGTACTGGTAAATATTTTACCTGTGTATCTGAAAGCAGTATCGGTTCAGCCAACTGTAAACAAGAATGGAAGGAGAAAAGCATGTCTTCGCACAAGCTAGTAACTATATCTTTGTGTTTCAATTGGTTCTTTATAACTGACTGGTGCTTAAGGCTCTGCCTAAATGAACGAAAAGAAGATACAATCACCAAAAGTAACTTAGACCATAAAAATACCTATTTACACAATATTCAACCCACCATGCACCATACTGTATATGCTAGACATCGTATCATCCAATGTACTAACTTTAACTCAGAAGCAGTTATATTCAAGTCGTTCTTTTTTCCTGAGTAAAACATTAAATAAGTTCTATGTGCCAGGCACTCTGCTAGGCCCTGGGGATAACAGTAGATCAGATAGATTTAATCTGTGTCTCTCTGCGTGGAACTTGTTGGTCAAGCATGAGACAAAAGTTAGTACGAATAATTACAGTCATGCTAAATATTAAGACAGAAAAGTGTAATAGACCTGATCTTAATTTGAGGCTATCAAAGAATCAAGTATAAAACATGCAAGCTGTGGACTCAAAAAATAAACAAAACTTAGCGCGGTGCTGAGAGAGGAGCATCATCTGCAAAAGGAAAAGCTGTGACAGGCTCTGGGCCAGCACATGGAAGGCTGAGGAACTAACAGCAGGTAGAGAGCAGCACAAGATGGGCCGGTGAGGGTGACAGGCTTCAGAGAGGTCCAGGCTGTTACTCTTGGTACAATGGGATAGATCTGAAGCAGTAGAGGGACATGATCTGATTTATTTTTTAAGAGCAATCTAATTGTTGGGTAGAAAATGGAGAAGAGAAAAAAGAGTGGCAAACGTACAGGGCTGATGATGAGAATGAAACTAATTTTTGAGCACTTCAGTGTGTGGCACACAGTTCCAAGCATTTCAGTGACGAATCCAGGGCTCATTACAACAGTATTAACAACGTGCGATGCTTATTACTTCCATTTTCAGATGAGCAAACTAAGGTTTGGAGAAATTAGCTAAATTGCCTGAGGGCTCAAAGGATTCAGAGATTTCAGGATGGGCTCAGTACATGCAGTATAGATCCTAGAGAAGACGCTTTTAACTACCACACTGCACTTGATGGCAGCCTAATGTCCTGGTGGTTCAAGAAAAGCACTAAAGACCTGAAAACATCATACTGACCATTCCAATTTTATACAAACATGTATTTAGTTAATCACTTTCACATTGCAATCATGTCTTCTCCCACCCCTAAGAATCTGACATATGCTATGGGTACTCTTCCTAGTAACACCTCAAAAAACACTCCAATTTCAGAAAGTTGAATTAGTTTCTAAGTGGATTTGTTTGAACAATTCAAATATATAATGGAGGGATTACAATCAGTTCTAATTATAATTATAATTACTAATTAAGCTTAGACACAGGACACTGTGGTTAAACAACAGTAGCAGCAGGCAAGTGGTTGAGTTCTAACCTAGTCTGCTTCATCGTCCAGAGAAACCCAAACTGCTTTGGGAGTTACATGTGAAAGATCTGGATTATCCGACAGCAATGTCAGTGGACATTTATATACCCACAAATAGGTTCTACGAAAATATGAAAACCAGGACTTGGGTTATAGAAAATATATTCTAAAAAAGTAAAAGCTAACAAACTTACTTAATTATAAACTTCCACGTATTGGCATGAAATGCTTGGTCCATACTGGAAATAACAGAGCAGATATCCAATAATGAATGAATAACTATAAAGAAAAACAACAGAACTCTTAGGATATTCAAATGTCATATAGGGTGAGTTTCTCTTATTTTTAAAAGTATCAAATGAATATTCAACATCTGAATTAAAATCAGTAATAGTTTCAAAATAGTTATTAAAAATAAATGTCACACTTTTAAGGTTCTCATAAATTGTGGAAAACTAACTTTTGAAATTTATACCTATCCCATAACTTAGATCAAACTAACAATGTTTACCAGAGTAGTTGTATTCTATTATAATCAAAATATCCTACAGTTACAATTTTCATCCAAAGTGATAAATTGCTAAAGAAGAAAACCTAACAAGGAAGCATTAAAGCTAACTTACACAGTATTCATACAAGAGTTTTTCTCTGCAAGTGGCAGAGATTTTGTACAAATGGCCACAGTTGCCCTTCCTGTATCCATACTCTTTCATACTGACTCTGAGCACAGCCCCATGACTTGATTTGGCAAAGGGAACAATAAAAGTGAGGCAAGTGGAAATCTAAAAAGTACTTGCATCCTGGAACTTGCCCTTTCTTGCTGCTTTGGGAAACTCTGAGACCATGGGAAGGTGACTGAGCCCTGGTTAGTCTGCACGAATATGCACCACATGTGACTTTCTCAGTGCTTCTGCCTCTGCTGATAGTCAGATATGAGTTAAGTCACTGGCTGCAAACACATGAGTGAGCCAGATGCACTATGTGAGCTCAGCTGATCCCAGCCCAAACTGCAGTCCTAAAATTGTGAAAAAATAAAATAGTGGTTGTTTTAAACTAACATTTTTTTTTTTTTGTGGCACCAGGGATTGAACTCATGATGTTGTGCTTGCCGGGCAGGCGCTTAGACCGCTGAGCTAGATCCCCAGCCCTGTTTTCGAGACAGGGTCTCACTATGCCATTCAGGCTGGCCTTGAGCTCACTTTGTATCCCAGGCTGGTCTCGAACTCACAACGATCCACCTGTCTCAGCCTCCTGAGTGCTGGGATTACAGGCGTGAGCCACCTCGCCCGGCTTAAACTAACAGTTTTGAGATGGTTTGTTACAAAGCAAAAGGTACCTGAAGTGCACAAAACCCAGGTATTCTCCTTATATACCAAAGTTATGAATTTAATCTTTCCCCTGATATATGGGTCATAATCCATTAGCGATGAATGAAATCAATAAAGGTAGTTACAATCACCAATTCCTTGAAAAAAAACTAGTATAGCTGGGCAAAGTGACACTGATCTATACTCCTAGCATCAGGAGGCTGAAGCAGGAAGATTATGAGTTCAAGGTTAGTCTGGTATAGCCAAGCAGGGGATTAAAAAAAGTACTGAGTACATCATATGTAAAATGAGTCTTACATATGTGGTGTACATGCGCACATTCACATACACATGTAGTTGTATATGTTTTGGGAAGGAATGTAAACTGCATTTCTTGCTTTTGGTTATGGTGAAAAAAACCGAAACTTACTAGCTCTGAATATAAACCACTTTAGAGAGTACAAGTTACTTAATATAAATTTTAATTAAATATGCAAATCTATGTTAAAGTACCACAACTAAATTTTATAAATTTCAAAATTTGAAAGACTAAAAATTTATTCAGTAAGAATTATTGTTTATGTATAATGTGTAACATATCAAAAGAAACAATCTTAGGTTTGCTAGTTTAACTGCTATGTGAATTATTATTTTACATTATACACTAAATCTTCACTTACCTAGTACCATATTTGAAATATCCTCATTCTCATCTACTGAAGGATCTATGCAAACCATGTCCAGCAGCTCCAGTAGCTGCTTCTGAAGAGTATGGGCTTCTTTGAAGAGCGCCTGAAGAAGGTCTGAAATGAGGTGTAAATGCCCAGAATATACAGATTCGCTATTCTGATCACCGAAATATGAAAATAAGAGAAAGAGCAAATCATAAAAAGCTCAAGAGTCAAATATACTTTAATTCATACTATCAGAGATGATAAATGTACTGTTTTTAG
>RJWT010049469.1:0-10992 GCA_004365215.1 Cuniculus paca
ATTTACTGTCTCCTTTTTCTTTGCTCTATCCAGGTATCAGTCAAGGAAGCCAAGCAAAATGCCCCTTTTCCCAGAATTAATTATGGCAGGTGCGGTTAACTGCTCTGTTAGGCAAGAGGGTTTCAGGTCCCATCACAGCAAAACCGGGTGAAAGTGGTGCCGGGGTGACTCCAGAGGCAGCAGGCACCTCTGCCAGGGCTCCCCGAGGTGTCCTGAGCTGAGGCTACATCATCGATGGTAGGAGACAAGGTCGTGTTAGGCCTGCCGGAGCCTTCACAGAGCCCATTCAACCTGACCTAGACCAGGAGCATTTGTTTGCAAGGATAGAAAATTAAGCGAAGCTAGCTCCAATAAAGGGAGGTTTCCTAAGGAAAAGGCTCCAGATCTGCTTATCGGAAACGTGACCAGGGCTCCTGTCACCAGGACAGCCCTCAGGTATCTCCTGACACATTGCAAGGGTGCTGCCTTGCACAACGACTCGAGTTCATTAGAAATTAGCGTTACTCTTAGCTGGGCTGTACCAAGTTGTTTCAAGGGCTGCTACCAAGTCATGCGATAAGGTTCATGCTCCCTCGCATTTATTTTAAAAATCAAATGAGTCTATGCCGTGTAACATTTTTTTATGCAAGTGCAGGGGTGGAGGTTGTTACATCACGACTGGATAATCATAGGATAGTAATAAGGTGTTAGAATTCCAAGGGAGTTGAGAGTTACTATTGTTTGGAGGAATCAAAGAATTCGTTCTCCCACAAGGCATGTGGCTTCAATCCAGCACACCTCATCGTTCATTCTTTCTTATTCTCTTCCTCCCCCCTACAGCGCCTGAGTTCAACCAGAGTGATGTGGAGTGCAAAGAGTTTCACTGACCTCTTTTCACAGCTGGGCATTGAGCCCAATGCCTCACACACCTAGGCATGCCGTACCCCCAGGCTCTCCCTAGTTATCTCTGAGGGGTGTGGCAACTCCTAAGGGTTAGGTGTGCTTTGCGCATCTCAGCTTCATCCTTACGACAAATACTTGACCAGAGGATAGCGTCAAGAGCATCAGGCCCAGACGGAAAGTGTGCATTGGGAATGGCTACACGAGAGCCTTGGTGGACCTTCAGGTTCAACTCTAATCACAGCAGAGTGAGAGGCGCAGACCCAGGGTCTGAAAAGCATATCTAAAAAGCAGAGACTGAAGACTGGGTGGGAGGAAGAACGGACAGAACTTGAATGGCCTCCTTCTCTGTAAGCGCAGGTCGATCATCTCTGTTGCCGCCACTCTGCCCTGCTGAAATGTTCTGCCACCATCACGCTGCTGCAAGGTGGGCCTCATGCAATCCTTTCCTCTTTCCAAGTGTCCAACATGACACTGGCACTGCTGGCATGGCCAATGCTGTTGCCATGAAAAGACCAAGAGATGCCTTTGGGAGGGGTAGATAAAGGATGGTAGCTTTTTTCTACTTTTCTGAAAGATGATGCAACAGATTACAGCAAGCATTTGGGTGAGTTTAGCTAAACTTGAGGATGATCATGCCAGCCGGCAGGCACATGGTTAGGAGAGGTTTTAGTGGTTCTGTCATTCTGTGGTCTTAGATTCATCTAATCTAAAAGAGGTCTGGGACTAAAAAAAAATCACAGGTTATGTCATATCTGGAGCAATGCCCTCGGCCTGAAATTTCCCAGTAGTTACCAAGTTATTATTCTAGTACCTACAGGCCATTACTTATTATCCATCCCACATTTGCTACCTCTGCAACAGACAGCTGACAAGAACAGCGCAGTGTGTGTTTTTCCCAGGTGACCTTTGAGTCAGACTTATTCCCAGACTGGGTGTTGTCAGAGAACGGTACCATTACTCCCCAGTTTCTAGCATCCTCCTTCCGGCAGCTCTGTTCCCCATGGCCCACTGAATGCAGAGCTCTGCAGGCAATAAGCCAGTAACCGAAAGCCCTGAAGTTGAAGAGATGAGCAGCACACATCCAGCTCTTCTGAATGAAAGACAATTTATCAGCACCTGAAAATAGATGACATTTGTCATGGAGGACTGAATTTATGCAGGAATAAATACACCATCTTTTTAGGAGCCTTTTCTGTGCTAATATTTGGAGGAAAATGATGTTTACTGGATGAAAAATTATAAAAGACATTCTGCTAAGAAAATGAAACACCTGTTTTAGAGCCCATGAAAGTTAAGGATTGGCAATATTGAATTCCAGTGATTTAAACATTAAAAACGACAAATACTACAGGTATTCTTGCTTTCTCATTTTACTTAAAAGTACATTTCTGAACATTTCTTCTCTACTTAAAAGCAGGAATTGAGAGATATTCAAAAGAGATACCAGATGAGGATAATATTTTGGCAACTTAAAGATGAATCGTACTGGAAGCAAGTCGTGGGTTCCAGAAGCCTTGTGGTATCCGTATAGCACGGACGAAGCTACAACCATGGACTCACAGTTTAATCAAACAATAACTAACTCATCTTAGGTGCTCATTACAGCCAGGCACACTTCCAAGTGCTGGATCTATGCTGATTTATTTATTTATTCTCATAGGACAGAAAGGATCAGCAGCCCCTTTGGGTCTTGTTCTAGTGTACTGTAAGACTAGTTCACCCAGGAAGTATATTGGAAAGACAGATTGAGCAGAAGGGGAATAGCCAATGTTTTACGTAGATGTCCCCGTGGCTCAGTGGTAGAGATCGAGTGCCCTGAGGGGAAAACAATGAGGTCAGACAGACTGGGCAGATGGAGCCTGGCGCTCTTGCTCCAGAGCCAGTGATCAAGCTGTCCTGTCAGGAAGCCAGGCAGCCAGTTCGACTGCGGCTTTCATCCAGGGGATGCAGCTTGAGCTGAGACTGAGGCCATCAGATGAGAGCAGAAGGCCTGGAAGGAAGAGAAACAGGAGGCCAGAGCAAAGCCACTCTTGTCCCCTGGGACAAAGTGGCAGGTATGTTCCCAGAGATCCAACATCTGATCCTCTGTTGGGACAGTCTCCAGCATTCTGTAGACACCTACTATGGGTTGCTGAAGTGGAAAATTACAAGAATGACAATAATAGGGAATTGTGCCAGACTTCATCCCAACACCAAAATGTGGGTATAAGCAAAGGTAGGAAGAGAATCTTTATCCCCTCCTTTAAGCCATGGAAAGCTCCACTAAACCATGGTTCAGTCCCTTCTTTTCTGTCTGTTCTGGAAATTTGATTCTCAGTAGTACTGATTTCTGGTCCCCATTTTCTTATGATTACCAGAGATTTTTCAGTTGTTTGAATCCTATGCAGTCTTTTTTGGCCATAAGCACTGGTGTCAAGCTTTTGTTACTAAGCTCACCAGTTTAGCAAAAAAAAAAAAGCGATGCCAAGAAATTCATTGTGAGTTACCATCTGCAATCCATGTGCTGGGGGTGACGTCACATGGCATTCTTTATATACTAATTCTCTATCTAAATAAAGGCTTGGCGACTATCCTGTTAAGGGCCAGATGATAAATATCCTAGGTCCTGTGGGCAACACTCTACTCTGCTTTAGCGGGGAGCAGGCATAGGCAGTAGGAGGAGCAGGTGTCCCTGTGTTCCAACAAAACCTTATTCACCAAACAAGCAGCGTCTGAATTGGGTACATGGGCCATAGCTGCTGCTCTGTGACGCAAACAGACAAACAACAAACAAACAAAGATTACATTCCATTCTCTCCACATGCAAGCCTCTTTAATTACCCTTTCCTAAAGGACAGAGGAGGAAGGAACTATGTTGCATGCCCGGAGCGGTAAGCCACTGCTATTTCTTGTCTTACATTTGTAGTGTTGAAGGGTAAATAGCTTTAAACCGAACATTGTCTTGCTTCTTGACATAAAAGGGGCCAGAACATCCCATTCTAGATTTTCTTTTTTTTTTGCAGCACCGGGGATTGAACTCACAACTTTGCGCTTGCCAGGTAGGCGCTTAGGCCACTGAGCTAGATCCCCGGCTCTAGATTTTCTTGAAAGTGAACAATCCCCATTTGCTACTCTCGTCCTCCCATCTAATGAAGTGTTTGCACACAGCAGGCCTCTGGTGGGAGATCAGGAACTTCTAGATGGCTGTTATTCTTTCTCCTTTTTCATTGGTAGAGTGTCTAACCAAGGAGCCTTTGTAATTTTGTCTTCTTTGGAGCAGTTTACACATAGAAAGAGCTAATAGAGTTAAAATAAGGCAAGTTATCATTTCCTCTAAGATGTGGAAAAACACTGAGATAAAAGTGAGTGAAAAGTTACTAGAAGAGAATTATCACAGTCAAAATCAAGTCCAAAGGTAAAATATGTTTGGCTTCCTTATCTGAGGAATGAAAGTGCTCCGCCAATGGGTGGAACTTGCCCAGCTATAAATTCTCTTCAGCAGTTGGCAAACTTACCCTCTGTTATTAGCAGAATTGAGATGTTGAAATTTTAACCCTTGGTACCTGTGATGTCACTTCGTTTGGAAATGAGATCTTTGCAGATGTACTCAAACCCAGTTGAGGTCATTAAGTTGGGCCCAACATGAATGGGATTCTGATAAGAAGAGGTTGGCACATACACAGAGAGAGGAGGATGGCATGTGGCGCTCTGAGGATAGGATGGTCCTGAGAACACACAGGTAGTGACTGGAGCCACGCAGCTACAAGGCAAGGAGCGACAAGGGTGACTGGTAGCGGGCAGAAGCCAGTAGACAGCATGGAAAAGAGTGTCCTCCAGAGCCCTGCAGGAGGAATTGTCCTTTCTGGCACTTTGACACTGGATGTCTAACCCGCTGAACCATGAAAGGAGAAATATCTGTTGTTTGCAGTCACCCAGTTGGTGGTGATTTATTATGGCAGCTCTAAGAAGTCGGTATCCCACTGATCGACTGAAGTAAAATAGCGACTCACATACATGCTACAGTGTTCTCTCTGCTGATTTTCATGAAACATCCAGCCCCTTGCTACCTAGATGCAGTACTTCAGTAAAGAAACACACTTAATAATGCTGACCATCACGCACGGGCTACCTTCTGGTTTCACTTTAATTTATCTTCGGTTCAGATTATACGGGACTTTTAAAGTCAAATAGCAAATGATCATCCTATTTCTCTTCCACTTTTTGCTCTGCGAACTCGGGGCCACTGCCAAGGGCAGATGGCAGACTGTCAGCACCTGATGACATGATTGAAATCCCTGGTATGCGAGTGATTGTTCTCCTGTATTAGCTTCTCTGGGTACTGTGAGCTCATGGAAGATAACAAAGCTCTGTACTGTCTAAACTTCTGAATATGTGACTCATGTTCCTATAACTCCTATTGTCTTAGTCTGTGTCTGTCAGAGGGGAATCCTCTGCTATCTTTTGTTTTCTTTTAGAGCTTTTCCCCTTAACTTAGTCTGTATTGGATGACAGAGGTATAAAGCAACCCTGTACTCGGGGTAGCAGAATCACACATCAGTTCTGCTAGAAGCCATGCTTCAATTTTGTATGGTTCTCATGGGCCCGCGGTGTGGTCAAAGGTAGAGAATTTTGCAGGAAGAAACATTTTAAGAGCCAACATTTACTGGGCGGTTCCCATCTACCCAGCACTCCTCCAGGTATTTGGCCTGGGATGACTCCATTCATTCTTGCAAAAGCCTTCTAGGCCAGCTGCTATCAGCATTTAAAGCTAGGAACCTGGCACAGTGCTGATAAGTGAAACTTGGGAAGTTGAAAAGCTGGCAACAGCCAAAATTAACCTGGCTGCAAAGTGTTGTCCTTAGCCATTACTCTGTTGGCTCCCTTCCCACTAGGAAATGCTCCCATACTTAATCTGAAACTAATGTTTTTTTCACCAAAAATCAGTGTTCTTTATGTCCTTTTCAGACAATGCAAAAGTTACAACTCTTTACTCCTCCAAGTTTGCAGGGTTACCCTTGCATCCAGAGTCCAGTTCTCAGGGATTTATGAACTGGTCGTGTTACAAATGTTGTCCAGCCTGTGAATAATCGAAGTCCTTTATAAGTGGTGACCAGGCCTTTTACAAGAAATATCATGAGATCTCCAAATTTAATGTTTCATTTTTATCACGTCATCTACATTAAAGTTACTGAGGCTATTTGTGAGTCTAATCACTTCTGTGCGGAACACAAGTAAGGAGAGGAAATCAGACCCATGAGGAGAGCTGGGGTCCAGGATGTCTTCTAGGGAGCATCTACTGCAGAAGTGGTCCAGAGGGAAAGGGTGAGTTGGAAGTGCTTCTATGGCAGGGACCCGAGTCTACCTGCCGCAACGTCCCTGCAAATTTTAAAACATCCTTAGACATCCTGAAATGACATTCATAGATGGTATAATCTGCTTACATGCATAAGTTAAAAAGTCAATACAGTATCTCCACTGAAACATTAAAAAAAGAAATAAAACAGCAATGAATTTACACAGCATTCATTGCCTAGGGCTGACTATAATAAAGTCTCACCAAATGTTTGAACTCGTGTAGAATCTTCGCAAGTGCAGTGTTGATCCATGTGTAATGATTCAAGGATGTGTGTGGCTCACATACTGCGTCAGTCTGCTTCTTATGACTGTAACAAAATACTTAAGAATAACAGTTTAAAGGAGAAAATATTTACTTTGGCTGGTGGTTTCAGAGTCAAAGTTTTGCTAGCTCCATTGCTTCTGGGCCTGTGCTGAGGCAGTACATCAGAGAAGGTTTTGGCAGAGAAAAGACATTCATATCAGGGTGCACAGAAAGCAGAGAGAAAGGGAAAGAGAAAGCGAGGAAGGAGCCGGGGATCATATGTAGTCCCCAAGGTCATGCCCCCGCGGGTCACTTCCCTTAAACAGGACCAACTTGTCTACCTCCCAAGAATGCCATGAAATTACTATGATCTCATCAATGGATTAATTTGCTGATGAAGTTAGATCCTCTGATCCAAATACCTTCCAAAAGCCCCCTCTGAATACAGGAGAATTTGGGGGACAATGCAGATCTAAATCATAACACATATCACGAGTGACATTGCCACAAGATGTACAATCTTCCTGTGGTTAAAAAAATTTCTGTCAACATAACAGCATACAATTTTTACCCTATGTTAGTGATATTTCTGGGTTATTCAGTCTATATTGAAAATAAATTGAAAGTATGAATTGATATAGAAAATTGAGTTAAATCCCAAACTTTTCATTTATATAAATTAATTCGAAAGTTAAATGGGTTAAAGGACTATTCTTTGTGCTGTGGGACTGTTTTATGCATTCCATAACATGCATCACATCTGACCTTCAAGTGCTGTGAAAAACAATGCTCCCTTACCTTTGCAAAACACCTTGGTGACTTTAACACATGGACCTTTGAGAGACACTCATCCAAAGTGTGACATTCTGCCCTTGGCCACTAGAGATTTATGCTCATCTCATAATGAAAAATGCATCTATTCTACTCAAAGAGTCCCAAAGTACAGGTATTCCTTGTTTAACTCCTGAGTTATGGTCCTGCTACTGGTCTTTAAATGAACTGGTTGCTAAATGAGGGGTGTATATAGAATGTGCATTACAGGATTCAGAAAAAAGAAATGGTCAAAGAAAATGTCTACTTGATGACTTTGCTTTTATTTGTATAACTCTTTCATGCAGTACTGTAATGTGTAACAGAACTATAGTACTATAATACAGTACAACCAGCAAAAATTACAGTACTGTATAAACAAGGTGTACTGTACAAAAAAAAAAACAAAACTGTTTGTAATTCAAAGGGGTGGGTCCTAAATCCAAACAGACATTAAACAGGCAGGTCGTTAACAGAGGAATATCTGGATTAACTCTTTCAGAGTTGCTCAAAAGTCCAAGGTCAGAGTCTTCTCCAAGACTCAGGGAAAGCTCAAGTGTGAGCCCTTGTAGAAACAAACCAAAGTTACATACTTTCAAGATAGAGTAGTGCAGCAGACAGAGAGTAAACGTGCCCATTCCGAGAAGGAGGAAGGGGAGAAGAGCAAGGAGGAATCAGCTCAACGTAGGGTCAAACCTGCAAGGCCAACATTATACCGTGAGCTCCATGCCTGCTAGCTGAAGCACACTGTGGTCAAATGTGGGTTCCTAAGGGCTTGGGGTGCCCTGTCTTAGAGTTTTGCTGGCTGTAGTCACATGGCTATTCTCTTGGATGGGTTTTACATGCTTTCCCTGGTGGGCATTTTTTACAGTTTATATCCAGATATCCCCCAAGAGCCTCATGCTCTCATAGGTGGGGCTTTGGAAGGTGACTGGTTAGTAAGTTTACAGCTGACTTGTTGTTAGGAGGTGGGGTCTGGTAGGAAAAGGGAGGCACTGGGGGCATGACCTGGCCCCTCTTCACTCTCTCTTCCTGGTCCCTCCCTTCACTCGCTGCTTCCTGGTCGCCACGTTAGCTGCTTCTCCTCTGCCGTGTCCCTCTGTCATGCTGTTTTGCCTTGGAGTCAGCCCACCACGCAAGAATTGAAACTTCTACAAACTGTTAACCAAAATAACCATGTTCTCCTCTGAGATGGGGTGTGGGGTGTTCTGTCTCAGTGAGGAGAAAAATGACTGAGATGGTGTTGCATGGCCCTGGCACCCCTGCAGCCTCAGCTTCACCCCCGTGGCTCCATTACACACAGTCCGTGGGCTGTTTTCAGGACTCCCACCCCACACACATTGCCTGGCCTCCCAAAGGAAGATGAGAGTTTGGCAAACCGTCCACACCTGATATGAACACCTCCCGGCTTCTTGAAGCATTATGAGCTCATGAAGTATAACAAAACACTACTCTGTCTAAACTCTCCTGAATATATGGCCAGTATTCACGTAACTCCTGTTGTAGAAATTAGCATATCCTCACAACTCTTGCATTCTGCATCAGCATCACATGGACATTGTCATGGTCCACTGCCAACCTGAGCTGGACCTGGGCCAGCTTGAACCACAGCTGGAGTGCCAAGGTGGTTGTGGGTGCATAGGGCACTCTGGTGCTCTTTTCTGAAATGAATCTGCCTTGGGAAGTCTTCGAAACAAAGAGTTTTACACCTTTGAGCCCATGATGAGCGTGGCGCTTGCAGATTCCTGAGATGCTTTCCACTGCACAGTATAGAGTGGTTTCTATTTACCAGTGTTAATCTCCTTAGCAGCTATGCCCTCCTTGGCTACACCTTTATAGGTGTTCCTTTCCTGGTGAGGCTGAGAATTTTTCAAATCCTTTCACTCTCCTTTTTTCCTCCCCCAACTCTCACTGAATTTGGCCAAAAGCAGCAAGTGATATCTGTGTGGCAGTCTGGATGCTTTGCTGTCTTGAAGTCTCTTCTTTCAAGTAGACTAGCCCATCACTTTTAAGGTTAGCTTCCCACACAGTCTCAGGCACGGACAAAATGCATCCATATTCTTAGCCATGGCGTAATAAGGATGGGCTCTGGTCCAGTTCCCAACACAATTCTCATTTCCTTGGAAACTTCATCGTTATGGCCTGTACTTTCCGCATTTCTAACATTCTGTACTTGGTTCCTCACCAGAATTGCCCATTAAGCTCTGCTACAGTTTTTCTGGGATCGCCCCTCTAAACTCCTCTGAATTCTTCTGTAATCAAAGGCCCTTCCACATCTTCAAGTATAGTGACTTCCCTACTACTTGATATCAACAGTCCGTGTTCATTGGCTTTTTGCTACTATAATAAATATTAGAGATAATTAACTTGTAAAGAGAAGAAATTTACTTTGGCTCCTCGTCTTGGAACTTTCAGCTCAAGATCAAGCAGTACCATTGCTTTGGGTCTTTGGCATGTGCAGCATGTTGCAGTGGGAGACTGCGGTGGGTCCATTTGCTTACAAGAGCCAGAAAGCAGAGAGAAGACAGAGGGAAGGCTGGCCAGGGTACCCAGTCCCTGCAGGATACCTAGTGACCTTAGGACCTCCCACCAGACTTCATCTCCTAAAGCACCACATTAGGGCTGAAGATTTTAACACACAGACCTTTGGGGGACCCTCATCCTGACAACAGCACTTGTCACTAGTCTTTTTAATAACTCTGTAATGACCAGCCATTATTAACATTGGCACCAAAGCCCTTTCACATCGGGGACCAGAGGAAGAGAGATTGCTGAAAGGTAGCAGGGTTGAGAGTCAGGTGCAGGCTGAGTGCTCAGGGGCCTGGGTTCTTACCCACCAGTCTAAACTGAATGATTTCAAAAGAGGGAGAAATTGCCTTGAGCAGAGATTAGGGATGAGACAGATTTTTGCAGGGCAAAAGGGGAAAGGAAAATTTGTACCCGAAAGGCAAGAGCAGAACAGGAAGTCCTGATGCTGTGAGGTCTCCAGAAGGAAGTCAAAAGCCTGGAGCACAGGAGGAGGGGCTGCAGTCAGGGAGCAGTCTCCTCTCCTACACCTGAGAGTCACGAGCTGCCCCTCACCACAGTTGACTATTGGAAAGAATGAACTTTACTTACCATTGAGCCTTTGTGGAGAGTATCCACGTGTCTTTATCTGCCCTGAGTGGCTCTGAGGATGTGTGTTAGAAAGCACCACTGTCAGGCTGCCTCGTTCTCTGTGAACCAGGTTTAGAAGGGAGTGGTCCAAAGGCAAGAACATAAACCCCAGTCCTGATCTGGCCTGTTGTCCGTGGCCTTCGTACACTTCGCTTTCTTCATTCTCCTGCAAGCCTGGGATAATAAAGCATGTCCCAGAATGTGCTTCCAAGACGCAAGGAATCCACGGAGGGGACAGATGTGCAAAGCCTCAGAAGTGTGCTGTGGAATAATAAAGAATCACAGTTTTATTACTTTGGTAAGGATGATTTTTTAATGCACAGTAATTAAAGCCACCACAATCAACTCCAATAGAAATGTCATGGTCTGGTTCCAGGAGGATCAGCAGGGGGGAATCACCAAGTGGGACAGACAATAGAATGGAGGGGAAAAGTACACAGCCAGTGGCAGGAAAATAGCATGGCAGAGATGAGCCAGTGCATGTTGGCCATGACCATTAATGTAGACAGCTTCAATTCGCTGGTGGAAAGAGGCACAGGTAGAGTGAATTGAGAGACAGGATCCAT
>RJWT010049470.1:0-10993 GCA_004365215.1 Cuniculus paca
CCTGCAAAACTATCTTTCAAAACTGATGGAAAAACAAGATGCTTCCATGATAAAGAAACAACTGAAGGAATTGATGACCACCAAACCAACCCTACAGAAAATGCTTAAAGATATTCTAGAGAGGTAAAGATGACCACAGTTCAGGAACAGCAGCAGAGGGAGATTTCCAAACAGGGCAGGCAACTGAATGAAGGGGAAAGTAGGGGCCAACAGCAGGAGGATAGCATTGCAGAGACGAGCCAATGCATGCCAGTTGTAACCATTAATGTAGATGGCCTCAATTCACCAATAAAAAAAAAACAAAAAAAAAAACACCACAGGTTGAGTGGATCAAGAAACAAGATCATCAATACACTGTATACAAGAAACACATTTAACTCAAAAGAAAATTCATAGACTGAAAATCAGAGGAGGCAAAATAATGTTACATGTGGTAGGAAACCAGAAAAAAGCAGGAGTAGCTTGCCCATCGACCACAGAATGGATAAGAAAGATACGGCATTTTCGTAGACTGGAAAGCTACTCAACTGTAAAGAAGGATAATCTTGAGGCTCTTATACATAAATGGATGCAATTCGAGATCACGCTTATAGGTGAAATGGTTCAGACTTACATGGGGGCAGCATCATGTTATCTCCTGGTGTAAAAACCTGAAGGAGTTAGTGGGATCCAAAATGTACAATAGATATTATGAAAGTGATAAAGGAGAAAATGTCTAAAAAGGGAAGGTAGTAACCATTGTTAATTTCCTATTATCCTGTTTTGAATTCCTGTGGCGTTTTCATTGTTTTGTTAGGTTTGGTTTTATTCTGTCATGTTCTGTTTGATTTTACTGTGTCTGATGGTATGGGCAGCTATTTTGTTGATAATGGAATATATTATGGTAGCCATTATTGATTTCTTATTATCAGGTTTTGAAGTCTTATAGTGCTTTCATTGTTTTGTTTTGATTGGCTTCATTCTGTTTTATTCTTTTTAGAATTGGAAAAAAAGAATTACAAGACTTTGAAAGAAATGAAGTTATTCATTTTCTAGAAATATTTGTATTAAAGGAATATACCACTAGCCTATTGAGAGTTATCTAACGATAAACCACATGTATATATCCTTTTTTACAGTTTCAAGATAGTCTTCCTAACCTGCTCAAACTGAACTTGAACCTTAAATCCTCTTTCTCAGCCCCTCGAATTACAGGAATTATAGACATGCACCACCATGCTTGGCTAGTTTTGATATTCTTTTTTGTATTTTATTTCTGGTTTTTGACAGTACTAGTGATTGAACCCAGGGCCATTGCACTGAACTGTATCTCCAGTCTTTGTTCTATCTTTTATTTTGAGACAGGTCTCACTATGTTGCCCAGGCTGGGGCTCAAATGTATGCTTCTCCTACCACAGCCTCCCAGAGTGCTGGGATTACAGGTGTGTACTACCACACCTGGCGTTCTTGCAATAAATGAAAAAAAAACACTTTTGCATGTAAAGCTTGTATGTTCAAGATATGATTCTTCCCCAAAAGGAAAACACTTTCTCTGCCAATAACAATATCAATAATAATGGTAATGATAATAATAGTATTTTACATGTTGCTCCATAAATCAATAGAATATACTGGACGAACTGCACAAAGTATGTAGGAGTGATCTCAGCAACATAGTAATAATATTCAAGAATGAAGATGACATTGAAAAACTTCCTGAACCTGAGGTCTTGTGATCTGTAGCAGGAGCATCTTTGACCATGAACCTTGGGTCAAGGCCAAAACATCTTTCTTGTCACTTGTTTACTTCTAGAATCCAGCCCAGAGACCTGACATATTCCTGTCAAATGAGGGAAATACCATCTTAAGCCTTTGACCCTCACATGCATATCTTGTAGGATATCTTTATACATGAACACATACACATTCTTCACACACATACCCTTTTCCATGTCTTCAAGACAGAGTTTCATTGTCAGCTCTTGCTCCAATAGTATCAGCTGACACTTACTTGATGCATCTCTATTGTCAGCTTTTCATCACTGGGAAATAACACCTGCAGTAAATCAATGTAAAAGAGGAAAGGTTTATTTTGGTTCATGTTTCAGAGGTCGTAGTCTATGGTTCTTTTGATCCATAAATTTGGGCCTATGGCTTCATGGTACAAGTACATGATAGAGGAATTCTGTACATCTCACAGTGACCAGAAAAACATAGAGAGGAAAAAGCTAATATCCCAACATCCTTTTCAAGGGCACCACCTCAAAACCTTTCTCCCACTAGACTCCATCTCCAGAAGTTTCCACCATCTCCCAATAGCACTATGGGTTGGGGACCAAACCTTCAACATTTTTTCTTTCAGGGATATTAAAGATCCATACTGTAGCACAGTATTTCAAGAAGTTAATTCTGACATTAAACCTATGAGACCATTGAAATAATCACCCAAGATTATGGCTAATGGAGTTTAGGCTTAGAAGTCCATGCCATATTCCAAAGATGATGGGACCACATCTCTTAATTTTCCATCTCTAAAAGAATAAGGGAATTAGTGGGTTCTCTACTATTGTGCATGCCTTAAATGAGAAACATATGAATTCTGCATTTATATTGTATATGTCCTTCTATTTGTTCTCTTTCTGTCTTGGGACTTGTTACGTTATACAGAATGTCCTTCGAGATGTTACCTGGTAAGATGGACAGCCATGTACACTACCTGAATGAACATGAACTTTTCAGTAGTCTTAAGAACACTGAAGTATCTGTAATAATAAAACCGTAGACTTTTGTTAGCAGTCATCTTCAATTGTATGAATAGCTTATTTTTCTTTGTATCTTGAACTTTTCCACTTCAGTTGGGTATGTCACAGCTCATTGATCACAACACCAGCAATATTATATGCTTCTGGGAAGAACATCTTTGTGTTGCATAAAGGAGACTTTTTCTTGAAGGTAAGACCGTTGGTTTAGGACTTCCTGTTGAAATGTCTGTAGACTGTCTTCCCTCTCATGCTTGCAGAGGCTGGCTTGCACAGAGGCAGAGTCAAACATGCTTTTCTCTGACCAGAGTGCACAGCAGCAGTGGGAATGGGGCAAGGAAGCTTGGGAGTTCTATGCCAAGGCCTTGCTGCAGGGACTGAGGCACTGTGACAGGGGCTGGAGGATGACAGGTCACACACACCTTTTGGAGAAATCACTCTAGTAGCAGTGTTGAGGATAAAGGAGAAGGTGGCAGGAGACACAGCAGAAGTTGTGTAATTTCTGGGCAAGAGTTGGTGAGCTCTCCATCTGAACAGTGGTGTATATTTGAGAAATATAACTGCCAAGACATGAATGCATGTAGATATTTATAAAGAATGGGAGAAGTCAAGGGTGACTCACATCCTAAGGGTGTCTTCTAGTCCAGGAAATATTACTAAGCCCTCACTGTATGTCAGATGGTGAATTAGGTAATGGGAACACAGTAGTGAATAGAACATAAAAGGTCAGAGCATTTACGAGACCTCAGCTCGTGTGGGGTAAGATAGTCAGTAAACAGACATGCACGGTATTACATCAAAGTGTGGATGGTTCCAGAAATAAACTAAACATGCGGCTGTGACTGCACCATGAAGATTTCTTTATGGGATTTGGGGAAGGCAGGAGAGTGGAGGGAACCTTGATGAAGATTTGTATGTGTCAGAACCCACAGAGACTTCATAGACCATGGAATGTGTTTGCGTTTTATTCTCGGTTCAAGAGGAAACCCAGAGAAGCTGTTAACCGGGTAGTGTGTGTAATGTCCTTTAGATTTGAAGTCACACTGCACCCTGACTATGCAAAGGTGTATAAGACTGGCCTTGCCCCCAGTTCCTGGAAGGCAGCAGACTGCATCTGTGAATCATATGGCTGGAACCTTTTATAGTTTGGGTTCTGCCTCCCCACCTCCAGTTCATATGTTGAGATCAAATTCTTCTGTATCTTAGAACATAAGATACAGAAGAATTTATCTGGAAGTAGGGTTGTTACAGTTGTAATTAATTAGGATGAGGTCATACTGTGGTAGAGTGGGCTTTCACTCAGTGTGACCAGTGTTCTTATGAAAATGGGGAACCCAGACTCAGATATGCACAGGTGGAGAACACCAGATGAGCATGGGTGAAGACCTTGAGACCAAAGATGACCTGCAAACTGCCAGGCACTGGTGGAGAGCCTGGGCAGATTCTCCCTCACAGTGCTCGTAACACCTTGATCTTGCATTACCAGCCCCTGGAGCTGGGACCGAGCCATGGTACTTGTCACAGCGTTCCTGGTACTAATAGCTCTTGTGCTGTATTTGCAAGGTCTTCTGTGTTAGAGAAGCTGCTGCTTCATGCATGTTACTGCCTCACTGCTGGCCTGGGAGGCTGGAGCTTCTGCCCTGCGTTTCCTTTTCAGGACCCAAGGTTGAAGCTGGACTTTGTGATCAACAGGTGCCACAGAGCAGCATGTGGCATCCCTAGTTGTGGAGCTGCTTGGCCGTTTCGTGAGCTGTCTCAGTTGAATTCTAGTTGATACTCTATATCCTAGTTTCAGATCAGTTCAGGGTGTTACGACAAAATATCTCAGATTAGGAACTGTATAGGTAGCAGAAATGTATCACTTACAGTCCTGGAGTCCATGGTCAGGGAGCTGGCAGATTTGGCATCTGGTGTTGACATGCTCTCTGCCGCAACCCAGTGCGTTTCATGTGTCCTCGTATGGCAGGAAAAGCAAAGCAGCGTCATCCACCTTCATAGTAAGGACAGTGATTCCATTCATGAGGGGAGAGGCCTCATGACTTAATTACTTCCCAAAAGACCCCGCCTCTTACCACAGTCCTATTGAGAATTAGGTTCTAGCCTATGAATATTGGGGTGGCACTGACATTCGAACCACAGCACACTCTGAGTTGGGGACTATGGTCACACTTTATAATTAGGAGCCTAAGAAATGCCTGCAGAGAATCAGCTGAAGTAGGACTAGAATCCAGGGCCTAAGTCTACCACTAGCTGGCCCAAAAGTATGGGTGATGACTCCTGAAAGGCCCATTGAGATGCAGAGCTGTTCACCTGCTCTGTCCATCTCTAGGGGGTGCAGGGGTGACAAGGTGAGATACAAGGCACACCTGTGGTTAAGAGGGGCTTCTGGAGAAGGCAGCATGATTGTGCCTCCCAGGAGGGGGCCACTGGTGTTAACTCTGCACCCTGTTTCATCCTTAGAGTGAGATCTTCAGGGATCATGTGTCCTCCATGTCACAAAGAACAGCATGCATTATAGTACCCCTAAACTGTTGTGGTGGGTTGAAAAGGACACCCCCATCTGGTTGGTAATCACTGCTTTCAGATCTGTATGTTCCACAGAATTTGATGTCCTCCAGGGCATAGATTTGTGTTTCTCAGTCCTCAGTCTACACAGATGTGTGATTTAAAACTGTTCCAGGAATGGGGTGGAAGGAATGAAGCAGCCTAAGAAGATAAGCAGCTTTACAGAATTGAAGTGGGGCAATAATTATTAGGGATGTAAGTTGGAGCGCAGGAGCATCGCCACCTTTTGCACTAACACATCCTGTCATCCGAACAACGCCAGGCACAGAGCAGTATACGTGTAGGCTGCTAAAATCTTGCACCTTTATTCTTTGAGTTCAGCTTTGAGAGGCCCAGAGTCAAAGACTGCTGTTCAGTCTTGGTCCCTCTAGTAACAGCTGCTGACTGTTCAAGGCTGGGCATGTGTCCGTAGTAAAATGGTTGAATAGGCGCATGTGCACACGTGTGTCCTCCTCACTGTGCAGTTTGGAAGAGGAGATTTAGCAGTGCAGATAAGAAAACAAAAAGAAACACTCATCTGGGGTTCTGTTCTCACTCACTGAATCCATTCAGGCTGCTAGAATATTTTAAGTTCCTGGAAATGATGCTACAGTTGAGTATCTGTCAGTTTAATATTTTTTTTTAAAGAGCTGCTTTACCATGATTAAAAATTATTTTCCTACCTAAGCATCTGACGTCTTGGCATTTTGGGTACAAATGACCACACACAATTTCAAACTAAGGATTATGGGAATAATTTATATTGGGTCGTTAGGAATTTTCCACCTTAAACAGAAGCCACCAAGCATGGTGTAAGTAAGAGTTATTTGCTCAAGGGTTCGTACTCAATTCTGGTGTCCTGTGGCAAGGTCTTGTGAGTCCCCCACTGATGTTAGGCCAAGCACAGAATCCTTGCTGCACGGAGGATAAGATGTGGGAGCTGGGCTGTGGGGCTTGCCTGATCCATACACACTGGGAGTCTTTCACTGAATAAGAGAAAAACAGAGAGGGCAGACAACCAGACAGCCAGGCAACCACTGTCTTGCTCTCCAGCACCATGAAATGGCCCCTGGTCCCTACCTCTACCTCAGCAGTTACGTGCCAGGGACCACTGCAGGGGAAAGCTGAATCCAATGACTCAAGTTCTACAAAAGAGGAAGATGTTGTGCAGATGTCAAAAGGAACCTTTAACAGCACAAATGCACCAAATCTACTTTCTAGCTCAATTTAAGTTAGATACCATGTTTAGTAACACACACACAGCCCTCCGGGAAGCACAGGATATTCTTATGTCAGCTGTTTGTAGACTTAAGGAGGCAAAAATACATTCTCAGTGCCTGTTTTAAAATAAGTATCAGGTCTTCTGGGGTAGGTTGTCCTCACATTTACGTCTAGGAGCCCCTACTGATGATGCATTGGTGGTTCAAGAGGTCACAGAATCTGAGTGTGGAGCCCATTAGACTTACGTGGCCACTCGTATAGTCAGTTTCCTCAGTAAGTTCTTCCTTACAGAGATGATGCCTTCTCTTTCCACTTTAGCACTCCTCACTGTTTCCATGGTTCTCCTTCCCTTGCCTTTGCCAGTTTTACTTTGACCTTATATTGGCCCCACTGCCCACGTCTTCACACCTAGAGCTGTCCTGCAGCTCAGGATGGCAGAGCACGGCTGGCCTAGGAAGATGAGGTGCTTGCCTTGGCAGGAGCAATCCAGAGTGTGCATTCACATTTGTTGCAATTCATGCCACTGACGAGTCCTTGAAATTCTGCTATGGGACAGAACTGGATAGATTTACTGCCTGGACCTTGAAAGCGGGAAGCTGTACCTTTGCTACCTTAAGGCATAGCTGACTGCTCTGGGATCACTTGAGGGTATTTGAAGAGATTGAGGTGCTGGGGTGGGGCTGGGGATTGCTGGAGAGGAGAAGCATGCACCTGTTGTAGCACCTCTCCCCTCTTTCAAGGAGACTGTCCTGTGATTGCATGAGCCTGTGACACAAAAGGGAAATGTGATTTCCTAATACCGAAGAAACTCTTTTAAAATTTTCTACCGACAATTAATTTGGCCAATGATTTGCAATCACTCACCTTTTGTTTCTTGACTCTAATCAGCCGCAACCTTCCCTTTCATAATACTGCTGTCTAAAGATAGATTCATCCTTCGGAGTAGACAGGGAAATGAAAATGAATTGGAGTTATCAAAGAAAGTATTAAAATACTGTTTTTCTTTTTTCATCTGTAAAGTTACAAGTTAGAAATCTTAAGAAAAACATTAGAATAAGGAAAGCAATTACGGTTTGAGTTTTGTAAAGGAACTTACATGAGATAAAAAAGTGACCATGTGAAGTCAGTTCCCTTTTCTTTATCTAAAATTGTTTTGAAAACTGTCCTCATGGATTTGACCAGTAGGACCTTGTTTCTGTGAGATGTGAGCTTTTACCTTCTCTCTGAAGTGTCTGGTGAGTGCCACTTAAGACCTCCTGCAATTCTCCCAATATCGAATATTCAAGCAGCACTTTAAGGTGCTATTTATTGAACCTCCCTTTAATAACCCTGCCCACTGGCAGTGTTGAATAGGCTAAAGCTACTGGCAAAAAAGAAAGATGTTATATATGTCATTCACAATACTCTTGCGTTAAAACATACTATAATTTTGGGACTGGCACTGTAACTCAGTGGTAGAGTACTTGGAGTACTTGTCTAGCATGTGTGAGGTCCTAGGTTCAATCTTCAGCATGAAAAAAGAAGGAGAGAAATTGAAAAATTCTATAATTTTGGCCTCTTTTGAGCTTTTAAATGTGTGCTTTTTAATCTAAACTGTTTCAACCTAAGCTGTCCACTTGATTTGTATGTTCTTCCTAGAGCTTGTGTACCTATCCAGGAAATATCTCTTCTTTCATAAATTAACTGAGTGTCACAAGTCACTTAGGTAAACTTCCTCTTCTGGGTTTTTGTCTTAACATTTTTGTTTACTAAAATAACCAATCCAAATAAAGCAGCATCACAAATCTGTACAGGTTAGCTTTCCATCACTATAACAAATACCTGAAAAATTTCACTTAAAGAAGGAAAGATTTATTTTGGTTCACAGTTTCAGAGGTCTCAGTTCATGGTCATTTTGTTCTGTGGCTTCTGGGCTATGGTGAGGAAGTACATGGTAGAGCAAAGTTGCTCCATCTCCTAGTGGCCAGGAAGTAAAGTGAGAGTGAGGAAGGGGCTGGATCCTGGTATCGACCTCAGGGGCCTGGCTCTTGTAACCTCATGTTCTTTCACCAGACCTCATCTCTAAAGGTTGCATCTCTTCCCAGTAGTGTTACAGGTTGGTGGCAAAACTCTCAACATGTAGCCTTTGGGGGTCATTTTGGATCCAAATTATAACATCGTATAAATATTATGCATTGATCCAAAATAAGATTAATAAAAACAAATGAACCCAGTGATAGTAATTTGGAATTATCTTTGATACAGTGCCTTTACTTTCCACATGTGTCTTATCAGCAAGTGTACTGGCCAACCACTTTTATCTGCATACATTTTTTTACTCTAATTTGATCCCTAAGTTTCCAGGAAGACAGCAACACATGAAGTCCCAGGACTTGGAGCCCTGCAGAGAGGCCATTACTGTCCCTCCCTGGTGGGGTGTCCTGGTACCTGAAATGGGGCAGGAATGATTTTGACAGGTCTTCATATGAATTAAGGAAGGACAGCATCCTTCAGAACATCCCTGTTCCATAGGCAGCACAGGTGTTCTCTGCGGAGTTTTTTGTTTGATTTCTTGGGAGGAAACTGAGGTAGAGAACCAAAGCTGCCTCAAGGAATGAGTGACTTCAAAGACCACATCTGACTTCAAAGACACAGCACAGTGGTGGTCCAGCTTGACACAGATCATTTTCCAATTGGGTCCACTCCGTATCTCTACTGTCATCATCTCTGCTGGATGAGAGAATTTCAGTACAGAATCTCCAGCCCATCCCTTCCATCAACTCTAAAACTAGTCAAAACATTCAAAGCAGGTGAGTGTTGAAGCTTCTCTGATGCAAGCAGGAGTAGGGAGCTGGAACCTTGTCTGGACATCTTGGGGAGCCTTCACCTCCTCAGCATGGGGCCTAGTCTGCAGACCTCTGACCCAGCATACACTCCCTGCCTCCAAATACATCTCCCATTGTGCCTTGACATGGCCACTTTCTAGAGAGGGTGAAGGGAACCTGCCAGCCCTCTGGTTAAAATCTTTTGAGGATGCCTCATTGTCCCTTTGGTGAGGTCCTGTGGTTTCAACTGCCTCACTTTCCCTGGACATCATCCGTAGATCCTGTTTTTCCTTGCATTGCATATGACACATCACAAGTCTTCCCCACCATGGGAAGTAAGTTCTCCTCATGGTTGCTGCTCACATCCTTTAGTATTCCTGTTATTTCCAGGCAAGGCTCCAAATCCCATGTCGTGGGTGTCAATATTCCAGAGCATACTTGGAACTTTGTCTCTTGGCTGGTGCTGCACCTAGATGTCCAGCTATTTGTCTGGATAGCTCTTGTGGGCCTCTAGTCCTGAGTCAGACACTCTCCTGAGAGAACTTTCTAATCAGCCTAGCCTGGGCTGGGACCTCACCCAGTATCACCATGAAGCCTTGTGCAGACCTGTTCTAGACACTTAACAGGTATCAGTGTCCCCTGATGGTTTGTAGGCTTTGTGTTGTGTAATATTGGGTAGGAAGCTGCCCAGGGAAAGGGTTCTGCATGTATTTGCCAGTTACTGGCTCAATGACTGGCCCCAGGCAGTTGTTCTTGATTGCATTTTGTTCTGGTGACACCTACCCAACTTTCTCATGCTCCATTATCTCTCTGAAAGCTCTTCCCTACCTGGTAAAATCATTCCCATCTTTCTAGCCTATTTCTAATATCTACTAGCTCTCTACTGAAGCAAGCCATGGCAAGATTTTTCATTAGATTAATTTTGGTGGGGCACTTAATTTCTTGACAGTATTTTTCCCTGTTGCTTCGATGTCAATATGTATTTCTCAATCCAGTTAAAGCCATGTACTTAAGTTTTTTTTATAGATATGGTGCGTGGGCAACTGTGCCAGGCCCTGGCAGACCACACCAAACCAAAATGGAGTCAATAATTTTCCATGGAATCAAACTGAACTCTGAAATGAGCTAGTTTTCCAAATGAAAGTAGATTACAGCACCCAGTCAGAGGGTTCACTTAGCTTGATTGGTTCCTGCCCTGTGGGGACTTCACCGGATGGAACCAACTCTGATCCTGCCGTTGTCTTGTGACCTGATGTGGGAGAGTTGTTTGTAGGATCTCTCACATGGCTGTTGCTGAGATGCAGTCCTGGGCTATTGAACTAAGAGCTACAGTTCCTAGAGGGACTTTCCTGAGCTCCCTAACTACCTGCTGCCACATGGGCCTCCCCAGAGGGTATCTGGTTTTGTCACAGAGAGGGAGGGAGATAAGAAAGTGTCTTAGACTGTTTCATGCTACCTCATCAGACACTTGGTAATTTACACAGAACAGAGATTTATTTCTTACAGTTCTGAAGGATGGAGGGATGGAGAGTCTGTTGTCAAGGGACCTGCATGTGGCAAGAGAACTTCTTGTTGAATCGTCCCATGACAGAAGATGGAAGCACAAAAAACTGTGCTTGACAGAAGAGGGAGAGAAAGAGGGAAAGGGAAGAGACCAAATTTGTCCTTTTTTCAGGAACTCACTCT
>RJWT010049471.1:0-10997 GCA_004365215.1 Cuniculus paca
GAAAGAATTCACCATTCGGGAAACTACTGCAGATCTTAATCATGCTAATGACCTAGGCAGCCTGGATAGTATCCTGTAGTAGTAACCACTTGCTTTGTCTTATTTATGTCTTTGGTTCCATTACTGGTGGTGCCTCATCAGCTTTCTCCCATTCCTAACACGTGAAAAGGTTATCAGACTCAGCCCTTCCTTGTGACAGCTCTGTTCAGGTTTTGAAGAGAAGGTGATGGGAAACCACTTACTTCTGGTGAGTGTTAAGGCCCTCAAAATGCTCCACTCAACATTCTGCAGCACTTTCTAATATACCAGCCAACACATTTTTAACATTAGCCATGCTGCAATTAATTTAAATGTAATCAATCTATAATTTCATTTATAAATAGTAATAAATGTAAATAAACACTTCAAAACTGTACTTTTAAACCATTATCTTTCTGTGCTACCCATTTAATACAAATTCCTAGGAAGCAAAAACAAAGTTTTTAAAATACATTCTGTAAAGTTTCATAAATTATGGATAAATGCTAAATTTCAAGCAAACACAATAGAAAACAGTATTTATAAGGTTAAAATTTCAGTGAAATCTTTCTGAAGGTTTTGTTTCCAATTATTCCCATTACGGAAATGTGAAAATCTTTGTGTTTCAACAAACTGCATAAAAAAGATGTATAATGTTGTTTTTTCATACAACACACTTTTGCTGTTAGATTCAATTTTGTTTTTCATGTGAATGGCACTAATAGGGGTTTCCAAACATTTTTGACAACTAAAATTGCTCCTTCCACTCTTGTCATCAAAGTGTCACTAATACTCAAATTTGCATATAAATTCCTCTTCCCCATCATCGAACATGTGCATGAAGAAAATAACTATGCTTTTCGGCTTGGACAAAAAGTACTTCAGGCAAACAGGATGTCTTCTTTGGATAGCAAGATAAAGAAGACAGAGGCTGAAAATAATGATTGTTTAAAACCACCTCCCGGAAGGATTTGAAGCTGCATTTTCAGGGGTGAGTGTCCTCCACAGGCGATGCACTACCACCTACCCTAAAGCACGCACATTTCAGTAAGCACATTTTTAAAAATTACCTCTTACTGTGTGTCTATCCCATTAGCACAGCCGCCTTGGTGTCATTCACACCAAAGTAATGATCACTTCTGAGGCATTGATACACTGGGCCTGATTGGCTGGTTGCCTCTTAGTTTGTGGCAAGATTATTGATTGCAGATGCTTATTAAGCAACTATGAGGCAATAAGCCATGAGAGCTGCTGGTAATTCAAGAGGCAAAACTAGTAATTATATAGGGATCAGGAGGATTACTATACATGTGGCCTTAGTAAATGTGACTGATTGCTATTGCAGTGCAGTGATGATCATTTGAATTTAAATGTATTATTATTGATTTTTTTGTTTTTATTGCATTTTAAATTGACAGATTTTTAGCACAAATAATTCATTCTATTCAACTGCTGGATTCTACTACTGTAACTTGATGATTTATGGATATGTGCAACAGTTAAAATTTCTACTGCTCAGTCCAAGGCAAAACACTACTGGTGTACTCTTCAAATTGTGCTTTCCTTTAAGAACTTACTTAATGTAACACATATTGCACTTGGGAATGGCAGAGCATGTGCTTTTTGATCTGTTGGCACTGTCATGCTCTGCATAAAGATGTTAGTTAAAATCATTAAATAGCATTGAAGTTTCTTCCAAAACAAATCAGATTTCACAATGACTTGCTGTCTTTTCTTTTGTAAGTAAAATCTATCAAAAAGACATTTTCAAATTCAAAATGTGTTAAAATTTCACTGAAAACTGGGCTATGCCAATAATCTTAAATTTGAATTTAGCAAATCAAGCATATTTGGTGTTACTTTAAATGATTAATATCACTATTCCAAGTCACTTCAAACTGTGAAATAAAGAAATATAAGTTTTCTAAAATGCTACAGATAGTGAATGGAGAAAGAAAAGTATATGTGATTTATTATATGTTAATTTATGACACAATTTTCATTCATTTGCAATATGCACTACAGAATAAGTTCATATTCAGAGTTATGGATTTAATTCTAAACCAGAGGTCAAAACTTCCAACTTATCCATGGAATAAATGCAGAAACAGATTTGAGAAAGTGTAAGAAGTTTGGCTTAGGATATTCATCACATCAGAGTTAAACCTGGAAGAGTAATAATTAATATTACTATTCTTATTATGGTCAACATTTATTGACTAAATGTCATGCATACACTGGATATCCTTGTAGCCCTGAAGTAACCTCGTGTTTTTAAAATCTATTTGTACATGGAAGTTGAGGCTAAAGAGTGTTTAAACTGAAGACAGAATACTCACAAAAGGTAGATCCAATCCAATGCAATGTCTAGCTACAAACTTTTACATTTTATCATAGCCTGTTAGTCTATGCCTCTAATACTGTGATTCCACTTTTAACAATGTATGTGTCCAATCATCCAGGAAATACTGAGTGATTGATACACGATGACACTATTCATAGATTTTGTGGTGATAAAGATGTGTATGATTCCTTCCTCTTTGTGCATCTGTGTGTAATGTAATCAAGGAATAGAAACCTCAAAGTCCTATATAATCCCATAAGTAAACTATAATACAATGTACAGCTATCAGATAAAATGTGGCAAAAATAAAATACATGGGAAAATGAGAAAAACTCATTTGGTGAATGGACTTGAAATAGATGAGCCTTGAGTCCAGTAGATATTAAATTTGGCATTCTTAGAAGGTTCCAAGAGAAGGCACAAATTTGTTAATTGGTTTTATATACTCATGTATCTAGAACTACACTTTCTAATGTGTTCACCACTAACCACCCATGGCTTTCAATTTAATTTTAATGAAACAACCTTAAAATTCATTTCCCAATTTCACAAGATGTGTTTAAATTGCTAAACAGGCATATGGTACTTCTGACCCACAGATAGAACACTGCGGATTAAGAACATGTCTAACACTGCACAAGTTTCAGTTAGAAGGAAGTAGGTCAGAATTCAGAGGATATGTCACATTTGGATATGTGAGTTAGGGAATCAAAGTAGATGCCAAGTGGTTAGATAATAATACTAATTTCAAATAAGACTAAATGAGAGAAAGAAAGAGATTAATATGTACCTTGGGAATTGAAAGTTTTTAACCATGGAAGTGTAAAATCTAATAACATGCTAAACTTTTAAATATAATGAATAATCTTTTCTAAAATTATAGTTTATTAATGTATGTTTTTTGAAAAAATTTGGGACACACAGTTAATATATTTTAATTCCAAACACTTTACCCCTCTCTTTTTCCTTGCCTTTTCCCCTGATTCTCTCTTTGCCTGCAGAGTCTATCTCCTGGCTATTTATCATCTTTTAAATTATTTGTTTATTCACTTATTTATTTATTTATTCATTTGTTAGGTTTCTTATGTAAGAGAAGATGTGATATGTAACTGTCTAGGTTTGGATAATTTCACTGAGCATGCTGATTTCTAATTTCTATCCATTGTCCTTCTGTAAAGTTAGCGTTCCATTCTTTATTGAGTTAGTGGCAGGCATTTAGGCTGTTACTACAGCTTAGCTATTGTGACTTAGACTGCTATATGGATAAGCATGTATTACAAAAGTATGTGGTCCTTTTGGTAAAATGCCCAGCAAAGCCGTACCTGAGTCAAATGGTATTTTTTTGTGTAATCTTTTGGGAAATTTCCATAGTGGTTGTTTTCATTTCCATCAATAGTGTAAGAGGGTCCCTTTTTCCACTCATCCTCGCTGTTACTCATTGTCCTTTATATTCTCGATGATAACCTTTCCAACTGGGGTTGAGATGAAATATTAACATAGTTTTTATTTGAAATTTCTTGATGGTTGACATGTTGAACATTTTTCATATATTTTTTGATCATTTGAACTTCTTTTGAGAGTGTCTAGTCAGTTTCTTTTTCCATTTTTGTATTGGTTCACTGTTCGACAGTACTTTTCTTATCTATTTTTGTATTGTAGATAATAATCTACCATACAATCTATTAATCTGTAGTAGCTACCATAAGATTAGCTAGTAAATATTTTATCCCATTTAGTGAGTTGTGTTTTCATGCTGTTAATTGTTTCCTACACCAGATAGAAAGTTTTTAATTTGTCATATTCTTGTTTGTTGATTTTTGATATTTCCTATGTTTTGGGGGTCCTGTTCAGTAGGTACTTTGGGGTCCTGTGCCTACAGCTTCAAGTGTTTCTACTATGCTGTCTTCGTGCAATTTAAATGTTTCTCATTTACGACTAGTTCTTCAGTCTATTTTGGTTTATTTTTAGTACCAGATGAGAGATAGGAAATATAATTTCAATTTTCTGTTTGTGCATATCTGGTTTTTCTGGCACCATTAAAGAGGCTTTTCCAGCATATATCTTTTTTCTTTTTGTCAAAAACAATGTGAGTGTAACTTCTTGGGTTTGTTTCTATGTATTCTATCTATTCCAGTGGTCTACATTTCTGTTCTGGGGCCAGAAACGCAATGTCTTTGTTAGTAAACTATGGTCTTGTAGTACATCTTGGAGTCTGATACAGTGATGCCTCCAGTGTTGCTCTTCTTGTTCTGCGTTACCTGACCTATTCCAGGTCTTTTCTGATTCCAAATGAAGTTCAAAATTTCCTTTTCTAGTTCTGTGAAGTATATTGTTGATATTTTAATAGCCATTGCATTTAATCTATAGATTTCCTATGGTAATGTGACAAGTGTTAACTCTGTTGCTCTAATAACAAGGGTTACCTTTCCATTTCCTAGTGACCATTTTGCTTTCTTTTTTTCAGTTTTTGGTACCTGAGAGAGAACTTTCATTTCCTTCCTTGCATGGTTTACTAGGTCTTTTTTTTTTTCCCAGGAGGATACTGTAACTGGAATTGTTTTCCTGATTTATTTATGGGTAGGCTCATTGTTGGTGTATAGGAATGAGTATTGTACATTGATTTTGCATCCTTCTGCTTGACTAAATTTGCTTATCGTATCTAATATTTTTGTTCATTTTTTGTCTTTTTGAGACAGAGTCTCACCATGCAGTTCTGGTTGGCCTTCAACTTACTTTGTAGTTCAGACTGACCTCGAACTTGCAGCAATCCTCCTGCCTTAGCCTCCTGACTACTGGGATTGCAGGGGTGTGCCACCATGCCTCGCTGCACATCTAAAATTTTATAGTGGAGTTTTTAAAGGTTACCTTTATGGATAATCAAATCATCTGAAAATAGGAATTGAATTATTCTTTGCTTATTCCTATTTTCTTATTTCTTTGTATTGCCTGATTGTTCTGGCTAATGTGCTAAGAACTCTATTGAACAGAAGTGGTGAGAATGTACAAATTTGTCTCATTCCAGACATTAAAGGGTTTCTTTCAGTGATTTCCTTCATTCAGTATGATATTAGCTGTGGGTCTGACAAATGTGGTGCCCTTGCATTTTGAGATCAGGTCCTCTACCTATTTTCAACAAGTATTACTTTTTAATCATGAAGGAGTAATGAACTTGGTCAAAATCTTTTTCAGCATTTATTGAGATTATCTGATGTTTTTTGTAGCAGGAATTGAACTCAGGACCTTGCACTAGCCAGGCAGGTGCTCATGCTGCTGAGTTACATCCCCAGCCAAGATTATCTAATTTTTATCCTAGATTTTGTTTACGTGATTCACTTCATTCATGAAGAACCATCCTTTCAAGCCTGGAATAAAACCAACTTGGTCATGAGGTCTGATCTTAAAATGTTGTTTAATTCTGTTTTGAGGATATAGTTGATGATTTTTACATATTTGTTATTTGCAAATATTAGTCTGTAATTTTTGGTTTCCATCTTATCTGTTTTCAGTATCAGAGTATGGCTACTTTCATTGAATGAAGTTGGTAAGGTGCCTTACCTTGCTATTGCATAGAAAAATTTGTTCTTTCCTAAATGTCTGTTAGACTTCAGCAATAAATTCATCTAGTCCTAGACTTTAAATAGTTAATAGAGTTTTAATTATCACTTCAATCTCATTGCTTGTTATTGATTTGTTTGTTTTTAATTTTCTTGGTGCAATTTAAATTGGTCATATGTATCTAGGAATTTATGCGTGACTACTAGATTCTCCAATTTGTTGGAAGTCAACATTCGAAAACAATTTTGGAGGATCCTCTGGATTTCACTGGTGTTTGATGTAAATTCACTTGCTTCTAATTTTTTAACTCATTAAGTTTATTGGTACATTTTAAATATACATAATGGTCACATTCATCATAGAGAAATTGTACCTGTACATAACTCTTAAAGTCTTTTTTCCACATTCCTCTACTTTCCCTACAACCCCCTCCCTCTCCTTATTTACAAAGGCTTTTTTCCATTTTTTATTTCGTTTTTCAAATTTTTTCTTTTCCCTTCCTTCTTTTCCCCTTCCCTCTCCCTTGTTCCCCTTCCCATTTGAACAATTTGCTTCTTTCTCACAATATCTATTGTACATTTTGTTCCTTATTTACACTATTGGTTTCTCACACTGGAGAAACAATGTGATATTTACACCTGTGTGTCCAATTCCAATTTTATTACTTTAGACCTTTTTTTTCTTTCATTTGGTAAGTTTGGCTAAGTGTTTATCAATCATGTTTACATTTTTGAAGGTCTATTTGATTATTTTCTTTCATTTCATTTCCATTGACTTCTATTTCAATCTTTATTATTCATTTTGATCTGCTGTTTTTGAGTTTAGTTTTTCTTCTTTGTGATGACTTTCAGATACATCTTTACGTCAATTATTTGGGATTGCTCAGTTGGGTGAGTGGCCAACTAAGGCCATCTAGATAACTTCTCTCCCCTCCCTCCCAATTTTTGGGCATTTCATGGAATTATGTGGTTTTTCAGACTTTTGTGGGTAGCAGTGCCCAGGGTAGAGAATGGCTTTTGTCCTTTTCCTAGTTTTCCCTTTTCCCCTACCTCACCTGATGGCCATTCTATGTAAGTGTATCCCATTGGTGGTGTCTGTAATACCTTAAGTAGCCAAACACTGGCGGACTTTGGTACATATCTCAGTGTTATCTGTTATTGCTACTTTCTCTTAACCACCATGATCTGGAAGTCCTGATGGCATATTTTCTAAGCGGCATGGTCATTTGTAACTAAGAATATCGGTACCAAACTTTTAATTTCATTTATACTCCTTTACAAAGCATATTTTTTTCACTCCTGAAATACAGGAATATACACTACAAATGCAGCTTTGCAAACTAATTGTGAATTTTCTTGAATGTTATTATCTTTAGTTTATAAAATTCTATTACTAGATATGCAAAATAGGATGTATAATAGGCTTATCTTAGTTCCATTCCCTGAATACTGGTAGAATCAATCCACTTCAGTTTCAAATATGCTCCCAAATGTTTTTTCCTTACAATTAAGATCAGAAACATTTAGTTCTATCACTTAACCATTCAGATACCTACATTTTAACACAATGGGTTATATAACCAAGCACACAGTATCATATATACAGATTTATTTCACAATCTTGTGCATCTGTCATGTTCCCCCTCCATCTAAATCTGAAGTTATTGCTGTAGTCAAGTCCCAAAATAAGACTCCAAGACTTTAGTATATTTTGCATATAATTCCAAATAACTTCTAAGCTTTATTATTAAAAATACAAAAAGTCAATAAATAGAAAACAGAATATGCTGCTCCTAACCATGAAGATTTAACTCTTTCTTCTCATTTTAATTTTTACTACTTTATTTTAATTGGAATTGTGCATACGTGTCTAGTAAGGATGAAAATATCCTCAGATAGGATGAATTTCTTTCTAAATGGTCCTCCTCTGGAACATCAGTTGAGTGTGTGTCTGAGTGCATGACCACTAAATAACCAAAAGACACTGCAATTAACCCATGATATGGAAGCAAATGTTATCTGAACAGATGAAGACAGGTCAAATAAAGATATGACTGGTACATACCAAGCAAGAAGTAAGTATGTAAGAGTTTAGAAAAGTCCTATTTGTCAACGAAATATTTGGTACTTTCATTACTATAATTTTTCTGACTGATAAATGTATTTTATTTACTTTTACTTACTCAGAACACTTCTATTATTTTCAAATATTTAGATTTTGTAATATAATCTATTATTGTGAATTTTAGAAAAACAATCTTCCAATAAGGTTAATTCTGTCTACAAATAAGGGAAAGAAATAAAATTTCCTACATGTTTTTAAACATATCAAGTTTCAAGCAAATTGAAACTCAACATTCAAAAAGATTCTTTTATTTAGAATAGATCTGCCATGTTAATTTTAAATAAATTTTATAATAATTCTTATTGAACATTAGTGGTAAAAATAAGATGTAATACAGACTCATCTCTAATTTATCTCAGTTTTATTCTTGTACAATTACTTTGATGAAGGTGATCCAAGATATTTTGCAAGGTCATCTGAGATAAATCCATAATTTTCGAGTAAATGGCTTAACAAATTATACAATTTTTAAAAAATACTGGTACTTTTGAAAGCCACTGGCAACTAGTGTACATTTCCGCTTTTGTTTAAAATCTGAGGGGACATTAAAATGTTTGTAAACTTTGGGAATATTATCATATTTTCTCAATATACACTGAAGGTTCCAGACTTTTGTAAATATTCTCATGTTTGAGTTGTTTTTATTTTTCTAATAAGAAGCATGCTAACGAAAATTATGTACTACCAGGTAATGGATATGATATTTTAAAACAAAAAAGTCCAAATTTCCTTAAATGCCTGTTGTCGAAGTAGAGTTGTACTGAATCCACACACAATGCAGTAAATTCTAAGCATTTAGGCTTCAAATCAAAGAATCATCATTGTCTTTATTCAACAAAAATTGGTAGCATACAAAATAATCTAAAGTTCAATTTATTTTTGTAGCACTTGTATTTCCAAAACTTTGGTAAACATAGTTTTTAAATTTGTACTTTTTTTATACAAGAAGATTAGTTTTCCAAATACTATATCAGCAATGAATTAGTGGAATGCAAAAGTAAATCTAAGATTTACTTTGTTATTGGACCAGTTTTTATTTCTAAGGCATTCAGAAGATACCTTTTGTAGAACATCTGAACTTTTCCCACAGGAAGATTGGTTTTGAAATGCAAATGTCTCCTAGGTTTTTTGTCCTCACTGCAGTGCATTGTTGTGCTACACACAGTTATCCAAGTTAATGTGCTATTGATCTAAGTGTAACATATGTGTAGTTCACTTTATTATGTAAAAGACACTGTTGAAAATGATACTGGAAAGTTACTGTGCTTGTGTTCCTCACTAGTATAGTCTAGGATATGCTCTGCTCTCCTCCTCAATCCCAGGATTTGAAGATTTGCAGATGATGACTCTACCTTTCTGAATTATTGGGAAACTGGCCAAGATCCTCAACTGCCTGCATGATGGTTACAGGGAAGGATAAAATAAGAAACAGAGACAAATTAAATAATGCATGATGGGGGGCTGGGAGGTCAGTGCTTCAGGACAGTCAAAGACACAGATACTTTGAGTCACTATTTATTGGGTGTGTACAATGCAATGGGTGTGTACAATGATAGGAGGAGCTAGCAGAAGATTCCAAGTTGGCAGAAGATTCAGAGGTTGATGACACTGTAGGCAATGAATAATCCTGGGATGAATCAAGAGTGTGGAGATGATCTTATGCTAAGATGAATCTTGCTCTGGAGTGTTCTTTTTCATCTCAGTAGTTTTAGTTTAGTTTTAATGGGTGGGAGAATGTGGTCCATCCAAAAAGTTAATGGGAAAGCCCAAAGGAGTGATGCCATAACACCAAGCTTCCATTTATTTCTTTGGGAATTATGCAAAATTAGCCATTATGAATTCGTGCTCTCCAATACAGAATTACCAACCAAATTATGCAATGCTGAAAGATTCCATATTTGACTATTTCCAAAGTAGGTTGTGATTTTCACCCTCTATAGTGTTTTCATAATTTTCTAATATTTTTGTATGTATTCAAATCTCTTTACCTACTTATTTGAAGAGAAAAATGAGAAGAAAAATCTTTTACATTAGAATTGAAAAATCTAATGGCAATGGGACAGTGTAACAAAATAACAAAACTATCTCTGAAAGTTTGGGAGATTCTTTTGCCATAGACATACCAATTTCAGCATGTTCTAACAGGAAAATGACAAGGTTTACCCTGTGTCACAAGCATCACTTTTACAATTGAAGCACAGTATTTCAAATATTTATTTCAGAGTTTCTGAAAAGCAAACTGTTTGAGTAAATATCAAGATCTTCTCTTTTTTGCTACTAAAATATTTTTAATTTTTAAGACTTGGTGTTTTGCAAACTCTTGCCCTTTAATAATGCTTTCCTTACCATAACACCTTGAAGACTTTCACTGCAGTCTATTACACTTTTATTAGTCACTATTCCATCCTTTTTGAGTAACTTGTGGATATATTTTTGTCTAAGAACTTCAAAATTAATTAAGAAAAGTGATGGAATAGGCCCATTATTATTTTTCTTATACCCAGTAAGTCTTTTATATTACATTATACTATGATTGTATTCTAAATACAATCAGTGCTTTGTATCCACAAAGAATGTAATGTACCTATGGATTCAACCAACCAAGGATCCAAATCACTTATCACAAAATCATACCAGTAATGAATACACAGACTTTTTCCTTGTTATTATTCCCTAAACCGTGTACAAAAGCTGCAAATTTCTTAGCTTTAACATTACATAGGTGCACTAAGTAATCTAGAGACAATGTAAAGTATATAAAAAGATGTGTAGATTTTATACTATACAGTCTTATACAGGGACTGGAGTTTTCATGGATTCTGTTGTTTGCAGAGGTTCCTAGAACTAGCATGATGGAGTAGTTGGGTACTTCGTCAGAAATGAGCTACATCTGGGAAACAGCCCACAGGGCTTCTGAGAGATATCCAGCATACTTGTTTTCATCTAGATTCTCTGA
>RJWT010049472.1:0-10984 GCA_004365215.1 Cuniculus paca
GGCCAGCCTGAACTACTGCCTAGCAAGACCCTGTCTCCAAAAAAAAAAAAGAATAAAGTGTAGACTTCGGTTAGTAATAATGTATCGATATATATTATGTGTAACAAATGTGCCATACTATTGAAAGGTGATAATAAAAGCGAAGATTGAATGTGGGGTAACTATAATATTTTGATAATTTTTCTATAAATCTAAAATGATTCTAAAATTAAAATTTTCTAAAAAGAGCATTGTTCAGGCATGGTGGCACAAAACTATATTTTGGGAGACTAATGCAGGAGAATTGCAAGTTTAAGGTCAGCCTAGGGAATCAGAGTAAAACTCAGTCTCTTAAAAAAAAAAAAAAGTAGCACTGGCCTAGAACTTAATAATAGCTGAGTTTTCATTCCTTTTATGTAATAGAGTGGATTAATGTCTGGCCTTGGGCACTATTTCACTTGGGTGACCTCAGTTTAATCATTTATAAATTGGGCCAATGCATGATGTAAGCAGCATTAGGTCTAACTGTGACAGTCTGTCACTGTGTGACTTCTTGGTATCTGTACAGTTGCAGCCAAGAGACAATAGAACCCAAAAATGTCCCTTATAAAATGATAAGCAGATAAAGAGCTAGAAATAATTCTGTGGCAAAGAAGATTGTACCTTTTTGTGATACTGTCATTTAGAAATTATTTTGAAAACAAATACATACATACATTATTCTATAAAGTGAAAAATACCTATGAAATTAATGATATTCCTAATTCGTAAAAAGATATTCATACACCTGAAACATACTCAATTTGAGTTATTATACCACAACTGAAAATATGTAAAAATTAGTAACAGAAAATGACTCAAGCCAGTTAAATACAATGTGTTGTGACATAATCTTAGATTTCTGTGTACCATCATGTATAGCTTTCCTGACACTTCGTTATAAAAAAAAGTTAAAATAAAAAGGGCTGGGAATGTAACTCAGTGGCACAGCGCCTGCCTGGCAAGTACAAGGTCATGAGTTCGATTTCCAGTATCAAAAAAAAAAAGGCCATGAAAGGAAAAAGCATCAGCATATTCCTGAACAGAAATAAATTCTAGAATCTCATGCTTCTTGGAGAAAGAGCTAGTAGAGTCCTCCATGTTGTCATCTGAACAGATGATGAGCTCTGCCCTCCAGGATGGTTTGGTAGATTGACTTGGAATTCAACAACCAGGTCTTGCAGAGTTCTGTTGGAGTTATACAGGCCATGAACCCATTACAGGGGGCCAGATGTTCCTGTTGATGAAGACCTTAGACACATAAAAATGTTTAGTACTGCTTAGCCATAAAGGATAAGTAGGAGTGATTTGTAGGAAAATGGATGAATCTTGAGTCCATAATGCTAAGTGAAATAAATCAAACACAGAATGTTAAATATTGCATGACTCCTCTTAAATGAGAAGACCAAAGTTTAAATAATTAAAAAAGCCAAATAGAAAATAGATGACAGGAAAGGGGGGAGATAATCTTTGTGAAGATAGGGACTCAGGGAATGGGGGCAGAAAGGAAGAAGAGGAGGAAAAGAGAAAGTAAAAAGACCAACATGTGGTATGTAAAGGCACCAATTCCCAGTGATGAATGTATTCATTTCATATTGCAAATATAGGCTAACAAATTTTTTAAAAAAAATAAGCACAAGATTTGGACTGAATGACTCTGTAGCAACAGTAATTTAGAAAGGAACCCAAGCCTGACATGAATAGCCATTGTGTTAAATACAGGACTGGGATGAAAATTTTCATGTTGGCTTTACAGACAGGCACACTTGACCAAAACCAAAAATTCAGTAGGGCTGAAGTCTTATACTAAAACAAAAAACAAAAAATCACTTATATATAAGGTTGGTAGGATATACCTGAAAGCAGTGTATATTTAAAATTTTGTGAAAAATCACATGAAACAATAATGTAGGGTAATGGCTTTTTAAAAAAATTCAGGTAGGATGGATCTGTAAAGGCTGCACAAGAAGGATTACAAAGAACAAATCTGCCTGTGTTTGAATCTTTGCTCCATTGCTGTGTTTATTATCAATGTGACATTGGGCACCAATTCCTTTATCTGTTGAGTGGAGACCCCACTCTACCTCTTACAGGCTTATTGCGAATAGTCACATTTCATAGTTCCTAAAGTGAAATTAGTGCTCAATAAATATTTTATCATACATTACTGTGATTATAATAAAATCTAGTATCTAGATTTCTAGAAAATAAGTATTTGTTGATCATGTTAGTATTATTGTGGGTATATCTCAAAATTCTTTTTAAAACAATACATCTTTTTATTTTCTCTTGTAGAAAGCAACCTGGATAGTTAAGGTCTCATCATCGAACCTTGGTCCCTTAATTGGAAATAATGACTCAAAGAAAAAAGAAAATCTTTTACTGTAACTAGAAGAAAGAAAAAGTCTGAGACAAGTTAGCCATGTTTAATATCAGTGTTCTCCAATCTTCATTAGTAATTCTTTCAAATATCCTCACTTCTTTATGATACTTGCCAGAATTTCTAATCTTTCAATTCCCCATTGAAAGATTCCCCTATGTTACTCGAACATAACTCTAGGCTATAATACTTAGTATGAAACCCAGGATCCAAATTCAAGTTCCTCCTTTGCCCTGTACTAGCTGTCTGACCTGTGGACTTCCATTTTCTCAGCTGTGAGGTGAGGATAACAGTATAATCTTTACGTGACCTCCCTCACATAAAGCAAAATAGAAATAAATGAAATTATTGCTTCTATGAAGAATGGTGCTTCCTGCTACCATACATTTTTCTAAACGTTCCACCCCAATTTCAGAATGCATCAAGCTTCCAATAAGAGAGATTCTGTAAGATTTCATTTATATTTCCCTCTGTTCTAGAATAGTAAGCACTTTACACTTATTAGTGTTGAATTTTAATGGTATAATTGGTCCGTTCAGTGACACTGATGTTTCACTCCTTCCTCCTTTGCTTACCTGCTTCTGATATTGTTTATTACTTAGATAAGGTTATTCTGATTACTCAGTGCTTTACGTCACAGTGAGAGCTCAGCAGAACTTGGGGACTGGAGCTGCTGCCCACTGGGAGATAGTCACCTAGTGAGAGAGATATGCACGCCAGAACCAGATTCAGAATCTTGTCATGTATTTTAGTTATTTTTTCTTGTTGCTGAAATAAAATACCCAACATCCAAGGCTAAAGAAGGAAAGGTTTATTTAGCTCACAGTTTATAGAGGTTTCAGTTCATAATCAGTTGGCTAAGGCAGGGTGGCACATGGCAAGGGGGCAACAGTTCATGGCAGCAGAAGGCAGTTTAAGCAAAAATGGAGAGAAAAAGAGAGACAAACATCTTTCTGTCCATTGTATTATCCAGTATACCATAATTAGGGCAGTGCCAGTCCAATCAGTGGACTAATCCAGGAATCACTCATCTTTAATTCCAGCACTCTTCATCCCAGCACTGCACTACAAATCAGTCACACACCCTAGATTCAGCCACCTCCAAAAAATCCCTGTGACATCACAAGGCTTTGAGGGGACATGCAGATAAGAACCATAACATCATAAAAGGAACTAGTGAAGAGTGTGGATTGTGTATTGTGCTTCCCAATGAGCATTTATTTTTCTACCTTTATCCCCTGTATTTGCCCATCTAGGTCTTCTTTCTCACCAAAGGTCAATTCACACCTTGCCTCTGCTCATTTGCATTCTAACACTCACAGACCTCCCTTAATTCATAACACAAAAGGTTCCAAATCAAGCTAAGTAAATCAGTCACAGTCTTTCTAAACATTAATATCTAAAAATGAAATAATATTCACAGCATTTTAACTTCACTTCTTCAAGTCCTCATAGAAATAGATGAGGGAAAAGTTAATGGACTGTATTTAGCTAATAGATTTAACTTTGTCATCAATGAGATCATTACAAATATTGTGTGAACCTTATATGATGCTAGTACATTCCTCATTTGATGCTGCCATATCAGCAGCTAGTCCTCAAATTGAGATGTCGGTGGTTCTTATTATAGATTAGAAATAGCTAGAAAGTTGTTAGCTGATCATAGTCTTAAAGGGAGAAAGCATAATAATTCCCTAAATCTCAATGGAGAAACGACCTGCCACCTTTCTTTAAGTATTTCAAGCTAATGTCTTAAAATCTTGTTCATTAATTCCTTTTAATAATTAAAATAACCTCCCCTTTGGAAAGATTTTCACAGTTATACTAAAGTGTTTAAACCCACAAATGCTTATATCAACTTTTTCTAGACTTATAAATGTATGCATTATGTCACTACTTAGAGAAAATGGTGTGAAGCATTCATTGCAGTGTAAGTTTATAGAGACATTACTTGTATCAAATTTTGTTATCAGATGCTCTCATAGCATTACAGAAGGATGTTATCTCTTAAAGGCTGCTCAGGAAACAGAAGACTCAATCTAGGGCAAGAACTCTGGAGTAATGGGATGCTCCCCCTTTCAAATGAAGGACTGAGTGAAATGTACATACTTTAATCACATATGTTACACACTCCTAAGATGTTTTCAAAAGGATATGCCATCATTTTTAATCAGAGTTTTCTCCTTAATTTGGAGTAAGAATATAATTTTAATTAATAGAATTTTTAATACTGCTAAATTTAACAAAGAAAAAAGTGATTTGTGCCCACTGCATTTTTATTTTTATTTTATGGTTTTTTGTTTTTGTTTTTGTTTTTTGGTACTGGGGATTGAACTCACGACCTCAAGCTTGCCAGGAAGGCGCTTATGCCCCTGAGCTAAATCCCCGGCCCCCCACTGCATTTTTAGAATAATGGTTTGGAATTTTTTTTTAACAAGAATTTTTTCCTTCACTGCTTTAAAAAACTATAAAATCTACTAGAAAATCTTGAAAATTTCCTATTTTATAAATGTCACTGTTTATACTTCTTCCCCTCCGCCCTTTTTTATGAACTGTTTCTCTTCCCATCTGGCTTTAAGTGTTGATATGAATCTAATTTGAAGACTTCAACTCTGTGTAGTTCCTTTTGACTCTCTGCATGAATACAACATAACAATTCTCCCTGGTAAAAAACTTGATAAATATATTTGGACTTTTTTGCAATATAATCATGATTGGTATATGTAAAACTTTCTGTTTAAGTTTTTGACAACATTGATTTATTTTAACTTTTAAGAACATTTTATTCAAATGTAAAAATACAGAAATTGATATATAAATGCCAAAGTAAAAAAATATATTGAACAATGAAAACACTTATTTCAATATCTGAGATAGGTTATCTGTAGACTTTTGTCCTATGTTCCTCAATGATCAATTATAAACTAGTACTGGCTCTCAACTGAGCTGAACTATAAAATATTCCTGTAATAATGTCCAGTTTAGAAGATGTGATCTTGCCTTGCATCTTACTAGACCTGCTTTTAAAATGGTGGAGAATGACCAGATGTAGGTATTTCTTCTGTGAAGCATTTAGATCATCAGGATTGAGGATATCACAGGTTCACTCTTGATTATTTCTTAAAGGCAAGTTTTTCTACACTATGAGAAGTGCACTCTCAAATTAAGCCAATTATGCTGTAGCTTTTTATTAATCTTTGAGACTAGAAGAGTATATTTAAAAATTTGTCTCCTTGTTAAACAGATACCGTGACAGTGTTTGTGTAGTGTATTGTTAACCTCCAGTGGAAGGTTAAGCGGCTTCTTCTGTATCTAAATCTGCTGCTGTGAAAAATGACTGCAGCATTGCACCCACCTACCCATGAATGGGGAAAGCAAAGACTTGCACCTGTGGGATTAGGTGTAGCAGCAGGAAGTAAGAGCGTTTGCAGCATATAATTAACAAGGAATTTTTTTCTCTTTAAGCAGCGTGTTCATCTTGCTAGGTTAACTAGTAATTAACGCTTGAAAAAAAATCACTGGAGTCTGCACCCTTACTTAAACTCATTCACTCACTGATGTATTCGATTACTTATCCAGCCAGTGTCAGAGGAACTCACCTTTAAATACTTCATTTCCTTGCACAGTGATTGATTTCTTTATGCTCAGGGGAAGTTTTTTAGAGTTTTGTGTCTCTTTACTATAACTTTGTGAACCAAATTCTGTTCTTTTCTGGTCAGATGTAAAGTAATTTAGGAACAATTTTGATCTGGAGATGATTATATTAATAAATAAGATGGAGAAGTTAGTGCTTAGTGAACTGAAGATCTCAGAAGTTTAAATGAAAGTATGAAAAAAATTAATCACTTACTCTTCCTAAATGGTAATTAATATATGAGAGTGCTGGCTGTATGGTTTTTTAATTGTTATTTTCTCATATTCATTAAGGAAGGTATAATTTAATTACCAATTTAGAAAAGATTTCTAAATGTAACTCTCTAGGATAGAATATTCTTGATAAAATCTTATCCAAATCCACCCTTATTGAAGTTCAACAGGGCTCCCCTTTTGGTTAAATAGCTAAGCACCCACTTGTAACAGGACTTATAATTATGTATTCTATTTCCACAAGTCAATCAAGTGCATTCTTTTTGCTTACATTTCAAAACATGCCCAAAATCTTAGTACTATGCCTCTGATTTTTTTTCTTCAATATACTTCCTTTCCTAATAAGATAAACATTTAGTAGTAGAGTTCGATGCAGTGACTTTCAAAGTGTGTAAATTCTACTGCTGTAAAACAAGAGTCTTAGCACAAAGGAGCACTGAACCAGTGATAATTTCTTCTATCCAAACACATTTGTACTGTACGCAGAAACTGTTTAAAAGGAAAATTACATCTTTTTCAGCAATTTATCAAAGATAATTACCCTCCGTACACCAAATGAAGGATAAAGTGTTTTAAAGAACTATAATTCTAATTGGTAAATGTCACCAGCTGTTGCAGTTACTCTTACTTGTGTATATTCTTTTAATGATTATAGTCTCATGCCACAAGCTACATGAAAATATATTCACTAGGTGTGAAATTCCCATATGTCACAGTTTCAAGAATAGGTAAACAGCTCAAAGATAAAGGAAGAATTAATGCTAATGAGGAATGTAAGAATTCTAGGTTTTGTTTTCCAGGCAAGTAGATCTTAATATGCTAAAGGAAAAAAAATGTAATTTCAAAAAGAAAGAGAAACATTTAATTTCTTGGAATAAACTTTTAAATGAACTTTATATCTCATCCACAAGCAGAGACTGTTGTGTCCTTAGAAAGTTGTAAAAGTTCCAATTTATGCATGTCAATATTTTGTCCCATGAATCAACCAATGGGATACAGCATTTAGATTTTTTTAGGTTTACATTGTAAAGTATCATTTGGGTTTGGGTGATGAAAGATAAACTTCCACAAAATGTTTCTCGTTGTTTGATATTATCTTGAAATTGATTAAGGAAAAGGACATTACCCTTTTGTCTTTGGCAAGTGTATAAAGTCATTATTCCCTATTCTTCCTGGCCAGAATTTCCTTTCTGCTGAGTCCGATGGGTCAAGTGACTGAATGGATTAAACTTGAAGCATAGTTTTCCTTTGAAAAGCAGAAATAAAACAAGTTGAGTGGGGAGAAATGGGAAGGCAGGCTTCTCGTTTGCCTTTCTTCCACTCCGAGTGTAGCTGTACCCGGTGCCTTGGTATTATGTGTATCATGTCATCTTGTTTCCAGGCACCTGACTGAAACTCAGATACTGAGATAACTTGCTATTAAGTATAGAAAATTGTCCTCATGTTGTTTTCATCCCATGGCAGTATATTTTCTGAATGTTCTCGTTTTCAGTGTTTTGACAAAGTTTGAGAAGCACAGAGAGAGAGATACTTATCTAATGGGTTAGTTACCCCCCTCAAATATCAATACTAGTAATCTGTATGGTTTAACCAGCCTCTTCATTTGGAAAAACTGATGTATAATTCTTCCACTACCACCTCCCAAGAAATAATACCCAGGTTTTTCTCCCTATAGTTACTTAGACTTTCAAATGCTGATTATAAGAAATTTGTAGAAAAATAGTGAAGGAAGAACAGGGATATAGCTCAGTGTCACAAGCACCTGCCTGGCAAGCACTAGGTTCTGAGTTCAAGTCCTTGTATCAAAAAAAAGAAAGAAAAATAATGAAAGAGTGAATTTGTTAAGTTGCTTCTTTTAGGTTTGATATATATATATATATATATTATTTTGGAGGAAGAGACCAGTAAGGGCATTTATATACATAGTTATTTCAAATTTTAACTAATTTTGTTATACCAGTGTTACGGTATAAAGATCCTTGAACTTATATAGCATATATTTCCCTTTAGGCTAAATGTAAAAAATTGCAGTGCTCCTTAGCACACAGAAATAATTTTCTAAGGGGAAAGGAAGAAAGGGAAAAAGAAAAAAAGTGTGTGTATATATATATATATATATACACACACACACAAGATAATTATACAGCTAACTTCTGTTCCTTGAAAAGAATGTTTTGTGCTGATATTGTTTAGACAAGATGCTATCACTTCTTGGCCTTTTGGCTAAGATCAAGTGTAGACAAGATATCATGCCTATATCCTGTACTCTGAGTAACTACTAGGAAGACAATAGTATGTAGTATATCAACTATTGTAACTGTCCTACTAACCTGTTTTGAAACTCAGTTTCATTGTTTGCTTATCTTTTTATCTTTAAAATAAAAAATATTTTCTAAGAGAAAATCAAGCTAACATTTATAAATACCATAAGTGTAATAGATTATCACCTATAATACACATTGGTTAAGAGAGAGATGCCAATTTTATTATGATATATAAAATATTTTCCTCCCACACCAAAAAAAATGAGGCAAGGACTTTCTGTCTTTTAAGATGTTACCACTGTGCTAGCATCACTCAGATGTATAGCTTGAGTTGTTTTTCTAGAAGTAGTAATAGTTAAATGATCTATGCTCTTTTTCATCTGATTTTCTTATTACTTTTATATATGAGCCCTTACAGAGGGTTATAAACGCATCATGTGGACATTAAATGATGCAAGACTGTCCTATTTGGGGATCAGTTCCGTTATTTTGTTCTAATATATTCTAATCAAATAACTTAATACAGAGTATGAATTAACCCCAGATGTAGACGATGCAAATATTTATTTTCATTAGCTAGTCAAGCAAGTTGAAATTAAAAAAAAAAACAAAAACTAATCATAAGTTGAGAAGAAAACTCTTTAGCAGCTCTTCAGGATTCTATCCCTTCCTAGTACTGATATTTTAGTCTATAGCAAAGGAGATTAATGTTAACTCTTACACCCTCTGTAACATTAAAGATACCAAATGTAACTTCAGAAAGTTAAATAATTTACCTCTTCGTCTCTACATAGAAGACTAGTTCACTGATGTTCTCATTGCATGTCTAAAATAAAATTAAGGTAGTATTAGTAAATAATGAGTAAAAGCAATGGATAATACACAACTTGTTTTATGTTTCACTTTGTAATATATTAAATGTTTTTTATCCAACCCTCCCAGTAGTGGGGATCCAGCCCAGGAGTGCTGTGTCACTCACCTATATTCCCAGCCCGGTTTTTTTTTTTTTTTTTTTTTTTTTGAGACAGTCTGTTGCCCTGTTGACCAGACTGGTGCATTTGCAATATTCCTACCTCAGTCTCTCAAGTAGCTGTGTGCACCACCATGCCCGGCAGTTCTGTGCCTTTCTAATACTGTTTTACTCTGCTTAATAAGAACATTTTGTTTGTATTCCCTTGAACCTCCATAGTAATCAAAAGAAGCAGTCCAAAGAAAATATTTTAATAGTAGTAATATTTTGATAATGAATTGTACTTGCAGTTAGGAAATAATTTCATGTGGGAAATTTTTTTAAAAACCTTTTATTTATACTACATGGCATATTGACCTTTCAAGATAGCCTTTTATAAAGATATCTACAGGTTTACAACCATGTATTTCTAATCTCTTAAATAATAAATATGACCTCAAAAAGTGACCATCAACACAAACTGTTTAATTATGGAATTTATTGAAGATTCTTATTTTGATTTAGCCTCCAGAATATTTTGCTAAAGCAGTTTTCAAAATTATTTTTCAGGAAATGATAAATAATAATTTCCCAGATGAGACCTGATATTATTTTATTCCTCATGCTTTCCCCTTACAACAGAAACCAGGAATGGATCTGGCAGACACCTATATTATGTTTGTTCGGCAAAACCAGGACATTCTTCGAGAAAAGGTCAATGAAGAAATGTATATAGAAAAGTTGTTCGATGTAAGTAGTTACACTGGCAAGGTATGCTGCTGTTAAAGATATACTGCAAAGAAAAAGTTGCATTTTGATGGTATGTCTGCAAAGCAGACTCTCCTTGATCCTTTTCCTTCTATGCAGCTAATAGAGTGGATAATTTTTGTATTCTCGACTGCTGATAGAAGCCTTAATTAACTTCCTTGTCTACATGAAAACTATCACCTTTAGAATGAGAATCTCAGCAGCCTTTAGAGGTTAGTTTTAACAAGCACAATGGCAATCAGTTTACCATTGTGTACAGCGTCACTTCACTTGTCTTTGCAGCAGTCCATAAACAGAACGTGTGTAATGAATTTGTTTCCTACTGCAGAAGTTTTTCAGGAGTCAAAATATTCTTCAGTTAAACAGAGAAACACACTGCAGGAAAACCAAGTACCTGCCACTGCACTGTTATTAAACATTTTTATTTAAAGTACTGATAATGTGCTACAACATACATATGTATAACAGTTTTATCCACACTGCAGTCTTCCTTTAAGCGTGACAAGGAGACCTGGGGGATTGTGGTTTTAGATACCATGATTATCAAGTTTTGTTTATTGAATATCTATAGAAGTAACTAAGGGAGCAGTCAATTTAAATAACAATATTGTCATTCACTTAGAACTGTTAACTCATTTCAAGGGAAACAGCACTCTGCTTGAGACAAAACTTTGCATAACTCACCACAATGCTGATTCTGAAATGTATGTGCTTCTAAGTGGATTTATTTATGTACAT
>RJWT010049473.1:0-11002 GCA_004365215.1 Cuniculus paca
AAAAAAAAAAAAAAAGACACTATCAATGGGTTATCTCTTCTTGAGGTAGAGACTCTACCCAAAGATGCAACTATTGCAGAGCTCACCAGAGGCACTGTTACTTGTAGCAAAAACTAAGAATGATAAAAAGATAAAATAATAATGATAGATATAGGACATCTATAGACTATTATTTCACATTCAAGATATATAAAAGTATACTTATTAATATAAAAAGATGCCCACAATATGTTACTGAGTGAAAGAATCTCATGGCTGTCTAGAAATTATTATTATTATTTTTTTGGTACTGGGGATCAAACTCACAACCTCACGCCTACTAGGCAAGCACCTGAACTGCTGGGCTAAATCCCTGGCCCTAGAAATTACTTTTTTACTTTCTAGTGTTAAATTAAATACTGTCTAATTGGTTAAGCACTTCAAAGGGTACTTGAAGAAAGACCTTCTTGGACTAGGGCTTCCTGTAAGATAGGGCAGACTGTCCATCAACAGGGATAGAAGAAACTTCTGAAATGATTCCTAAATTTGTTACCTCCACACCTATGGGTTTTCCTTAAGTAGAGCACAATGCTTTTTCAAGAAAGTGTGGTTTATACTACAAGATCTGTTAAAGATTTATTAAGAAACAAAGTGACAGAGGTGAGAGGTATAAACTCAGTTCCACGTCAAGACCATGTGTTAAGAGGTGTTGTTTTTAACATTTAAAGCAAATCAAAATGCAAGACAGCCTGGGTAAACTGTTTAATGCCCAAAGCTCTTCCTCATTTTTACCAGGAGGTACCTCTGGGAGTAGACTAGAAACAAAATTTCTACTTTTTTTTTTTTCCCCATAAAAAACAAAGTCAAGTATTTCAAATCAAAAAATATTTCCAAATCTTGAAGAAAACTAATAGGTGTAGACCTAGAAGACTAATGAAGATGAAATTTTTTTTCTTTTTCTTTTTTTGGTCTTTTTTTTTTGAGATAAAAGTTTCGCTATGCAGTTCAGGCTGGCCTTGAACTTGCAGAGATTCTCCTGCCTCAGCTTCCTGAGTGTTGGGATTATAGGCATGCACCACCATGTCTGGCCAAAGATTTCCGCTCTGTAACATTTAAAATTGGAGTTTTGAAAAATATTTCTAACTATGACATGAATAGTATCCACATGCTTACCTGTAATGGCTGAAGCTTGAGACTCTTGTTCAGTCAATATGGAATAACCTAGATAGCCCAAATACTCCAGGCATCTCTGAACATCTAAATATGTCGTAAGTCTAACAAACAAGAGTTTACATGGTGAGAACTTAAGTGAACGTTAATTCAGAAGAAACAAAGTCCGACAGCTCAAAAAATGTTGACTACCAGTCCCAGATAATGTGTTCAACCATGACATTTCCTACACTGCCATCCTTAAAGTAGAACAGGAAGCAATGACAACGCAAGATGGAGACAAAGCCCTCTGATTATTTCACTTGCCAGAGAAAGGAAGGTCACATGGATGTGCAGGAAGTGGTTGGTGAAATTTACAGTGGGATATTTTATACTATCTGGTTTCCAAATCAATATACAATGTCCTATAAATATTAACTAGCTGAAGACTTAATGATAATTAAACAACTCTGAAAAGGTTTGCTAAAATCATAAAAATAACTGTAAAGCACCAGAAATTAGCTTTTTATGTAGTTGGAAAAAAAACATTGATTCTAATGTTGAAAAGTTAGTTTCACCAAGGCTCACATAACTATGTCATTATATAAGACCAGAGGGTTTCCTTAGCGCCCTAGGCACAATGTCTAATAGTTTATAGTTAGCTTGTAGAAAACTCCTCATTAAGACTTACTAAGACTTCATTAAAAAATAACATGCTGGGCATGGTGGCAAACCCCTGTAATCTCAGCACTTAGGTCTGAGGCAGGAAGATGGCTGTAAGTTAGAAGCCAGCCTGGCCTACACTGTGACACCCTGTCTCAAAAAAAACAACAAAACAAAACAAAACACTCAAATAACACGAGCTAGGGATGCAACAGTGGTAGAGCACTTGCCTAGCATGAACAAAGCCCTGGGTTCAATCCCCAGCACTGTGCAAACGAACAAACACAGTAACAATAAATAAGGCAGTAAGTCTTCAGTGCCCAGTAAAATATGCATCTGCCCACATGTTGAAGGAGTAAGAATTGTACAACAGCAATGATAGCCAATTTTCTCAACCAAACAAAAGTACTAAAATTTTGTCCCATTCCCAAAAGAAAATCCCCCCTGATAAATTTATAGAACATTTATAGTTCATCTAGAGATCTTTAGCAGCACTACAAATCCTGATTAGGAGCAGTTACAATTGAAGCATTTCTTAAGATTTGACGAACTTACAAAATGACAAATGTTATATACCCCAATCTTAAACTAGTTATGATTTTAGACAAACAGGTGAGAACTATACTTACGTCCACTGAGAAAGGAATCCCTGGTAGGTTATCCAACCTCTTTCGTTTGTACAAACTGTGTTATTCACATCTGGCCCCCAAGGTATGTAAGGGAAAACTTTAAACAAATCTTTAAGCTCATCAGGCGACAAAGCACAGTCTCTATCCTGAAGATACACACAGGGAAGCACACGTAATACTTAGATATCTGAAAACAATTCCTAAACACAAAAGCCCCCTCATTTAGTAAAGCTATTCTTCTAACAACTGTAAGAAACTTTATATTTTATCAAGAAAATCCCTCATAAATAAGAAGCCTACAGCCGGGTGTGGTGGCTCACGCCTGTAATCCCAGCACTCGGGAGGCTGAGACAGGTGGATCGTTGTGAGTTCGAGACCAGCCTGGGCTACAAAGTGAGCTCAAGGCCAGCCTGAACGGCATAGTGAGACCCTGTCTCAAAAACAAGGCTGGGGATCTAGCTCAGCAGTCTAAGCGCCTGCCCAGCAAGCGCAAGGTCGTGAGTTCAATCCCCAGTGCCGCAAAAAAAAAAAAAAAAAATAGGCCTACAAGTTTATCAGAATTACTTTTGCATGAGAAAATAATAAAAATAACAATGGAAAATATTTTTACTAGTTTTAGAGCTAAATGCTTACCAAATCATGTTTGTCAAAGGTGCTTTGGAGGAATAAATATGCATGATGATTTAATTCAGTAGTGCAATCAGGAGGTATTTTTAGCCTGTTGATGAAAAAATTTAAGAATAAACCATTAATCATATATTAAAATTTAATTTAAGAAATGAATACAAAATTGCAACGTCTATGAGATGACATCATTTACAAAAATAACTTCACTGCTGACTAGGATGCAAAAGGAAATAGTCCCTGCACTCTGTCTTTGTGGAGGCCCACACTGAACTGGGGAATCTATCAGTGAAGGGAAAAACTCTTCACCAGCACCCATTCAGACCTTCCCAGGGAACATCTCCAGAATGGCTATTGCACTGCTCTGAGAAATCATAACAATGATTATTCCCAAGTGTCATGTGGATTCTTCCTAAATATCACAAGGGCAGGTTGAAAGAAAAATTTTACAAACAACACTGATTAAATGGTAATGGTTTTTTTTCTCCTACAAACAAATGTTAAGTCATAATTATGGGCTTTATATTAAGGTCAGTATTGTAATGAGGTAAAAATGATGTGAAGAGATTTCTTTTTTTTTTTTTTTTTTGCAGCACCGGGGATTGAACTCACGACCTTGTGGAACTCACAACCTTGTGCTTGCTGGGCAGGCGCTTAGACCGCTGAGCTAGATCCCCGGCCCAGAGATGTTATCTCTGATTTGACCTTTTGACCCACCTCAAACTCAATTCAATAAATATGAATCAAATGCACTGAGCTACGGAGATGAAAATAAGATAGGCTTTCTAGTATTTAAAAAAAAAATTATCTCTAATCAACATACAATAATTGTACTTACGTGTAGAATATGTTATCATTTATATTGTATATGTATACAATATATAATGCTCAAATAAGGGTAATTAGCATTTCAATCCCCTCAAATACTATCATTTCTATGTGTTGGGAAGCTTCAAACTCTTTCCAGTTACTTTGAAATGGACAATGAACTGTAGAGTACAGTCACTCTATGATGCTACAGAACGTCAGAACTAATTCCCCTATAACTTAAGTCTGGTACACATTATAAACATCTCTTCCTCTTCTGTCTCCTTGTTAGCCCCTCATGACTTCCATTCTACCCTTTTTTTGTGACCAACTTTTTTAGCTTCCACAAAAGAGTAACATCATACAGTATTTGACTTTTTGTGCTTTCCTTATATTTCACTTAAAGATATGTCCTCCAGTTTTATATCCACACTATTGCAAATAACAGTGTTTCACCCTTTTTAATGGCTGAGTAATAGTCCACACAGAATAATATTCCTGTGTGTATGTACCACTTTTAAAAATCCATGTATGGGCCAGGAATATAGCTCAGTGGCACAAACACCTGGCTGGTAAGCACGAGGTCATGAGTTCAATCCCCGGCACCAAAAAAATAAAAAATAAATAAAATCCATGTGTGATGGCACATGCGTATGATCCCAGCACTCAGGAGGCTGCAGCAGGAGGATGAGTTTGAGATCAACTTGAGCTACACAGTGACTTTGAGGCCAGCCTGGACTACATGACAAGAACCTATCTCGATAAACCAAAAATGTTAAGTAAATAAATAAATCCCATTTATCCACAGATGGACATTTTGGTTGATTCCATATTAACTACTGTGACTAGTACTGCAACAAAATTGGAAGTGCAAGCCAGGGCTTCAGCTCAGCAGCACAGCACCTGCCTGGCAAACTCAAGGTCCTGAGTTTGAGTCCTGGTACCAAAAAGAAGCGAAGATGCCCAAGGAATCTCTGCGGAAAGAACCTCTCTGGGGTGGGGGTGGGGGAGTGGCGGGGCAGATGGCAGGAGGGAATCAACACTAGAAGAGTCCCGAGTCACAGTAACCCGCTGAAGGACAAGGGATTAGTGTGGGGGAACAGGGGAGAGAATGAAAACTACATGGGGAAAAGTCAGGACTATGAAACAACGTGTGTTTGGCAGACTGTAGCCTGGTATTTACTCCTAGAATGAAGACAGATTAAGTTAAGCAGAACTGACCATGAATGACCTCACACACTATGTTAAGAAGCTTGGGTTTTACACTGTGTATTAAAGAGAAGTGACATGGCCAATTTGTGCGGCAGGGTGGGGTGGTAAAAACCTTGCGGCAACATGAAGAACAGAAGAGAGAGTTTAGTAAGAAAGCAGAGAGATTCAAGTGGTGACTCTAGGGAGCTATTACGTAGAAAATTAAAGGCAGAGAATACAAGGAAACTGAAAAAGATGATTAGTGTAGATCATAAAGCCCTAAGAGATGGAATTTTCTGTATTATTTGAAAAAGCAATAAGCAAATTCCTGAAGAATGTATCCAAGCACCTAAATAGCACAGAAAATAAAACTGTGAAAAGGTTCTCCGACAAATGTATTTGGTTTTTTTTGTTGTTGTTTCTTGGGGATTTTTGAGACAGGGTCTCTCTCTATGTAGTCCAGGTTGGCCTTGAACTCACAGCAATCGTCCTCCTTCAGCCTCCCAAAAGCGTTGGGATTAGAGGTGTGCACCACTACGCCCGACTCATTCGGTATGCATTTGTTTAAAAAAAAAAAAAAGCCCCAGGAAAATAACTTGAGCCACAATTTAGTCCCTCAGACAACCAAAGTTCCAACTTAGTACTGATTAATGGACTAGGAATCTAATGAGAAAAAACTGCTTCCTTAATGATGGGGAAGGAGAAAACAACAAGTAACTAACTCTTTCTGAACCATTACATGGGTAGCTGGAGGTGCTACTCAGAAATTACAAGGGCACTCTCAAGGTGATGTGCCACTGAAAAAGCGAGGAAGGTGGAAGACTCCAAGGCCCTGTCTCGGAAAGTCACAATCCCTAAGGAGGCTGCTTCCTCGGGGCAGAGAAGAAACATCCTGCAATAAGGTCTTCTGTGTGGGGTGGCACAGGGTCTGTTTGTAAACAATTTAAATAGCATTATCAAAGGAAAGTAAGCACAGAAAGGCCAGTTATCTAGGAAAAATACTTATTTTATCCTGAGCTAATACCAAGCCATAAAACTAAACTTCTGGGGCCGGGGATATAATTCAGTGGCACAATGCCTGCCTGGCAAGGACAAGGTCCTGAATTCGATTCCTGACACTAAACTAAACTAGTGAAATAAGTTAGACACACATGTGTCAACACTGTATTGTCTCGCTAGTGTGAGAAGCTGAAAAAAAGTGTCTACATGTGTATGTATATGCATATATATACATATGTATATAAAAAAGATAGTTAAGATAGTTACATTACTGATTTCTCTGAGTTCACTGAAGAGAAAGATCTGTGCTAATACTGTTCAGAAAACTGAATGCAGATGTCTTGTGCTCTGGGTGAATGATTTGGGGATGATGATATGCAATGAATTGCAATGCACTGTTGTCCCCTGAGGGGGGAATACAATAAAATAAAGTCAAATAAAACAAAACTAAAGATGAAAGGAGGAAAAAATGCTAACCAACATAGATCTATCTCTTGACTCCAAAAATCAGTTTACCTTACATTTCTTTTTTTTCATCCTTCAGTAAAATGAATTTTTTTTTAAAAGGTACCTGTTTTCTCCATGAGAAAAAAAGACTGAGTCAAGCTATAAATCAGTGGTTTTCAACTGTGGATGATTTTGTTTTCTAAAGGGATGTGTGGCAAGTTCTGGAGACATTTTTTTGGTAGTCAAAACCAGAGGAGGTTGTGACTGGCACCTAAGGATACACTAAACATCACACAATGCACACGAGAGGCTCTGCAACAAAGAATTATCTAGTCTAAAATGTCAAATAGTGCTGAGGCTTTGAAACTCTGTTACAAACTTCTGCCTAAGACTTTAAATTATTCCTGAGGAGCTTGAAGCCTACCTACTGATATGCTAAATATAACTTAAAAACACTCGGCAAGTGAAATCAATTAGAAAAGCAAAGGTACATACATGGGGAATAAATATTCAGGTGTCAAATCTAGATCATCGTCATAACCAAATCGTCGAAGTACAGTCCAAGTAGTTTCGTGTCTCCCTCTCTGAATAAAAAGTGTGTGTAAAAAGAGAAAACCTGAAATAAAGCAAACCAGGAAACATAGTTGATGTGAAGGGCACTGAGTCACACAGGAGAAAGTATATTCCACATAACAGCAAGAGTTATGTTCGTGAAAATACATAAACTAGCTTTCACCATGAAGACAAAAAAAAAGTTCACAAGTGCTTTGAAGAAAAAAAACTCATTTCAGTCATTTCTTGCAAACACCCAATTCAGCAAGAGAAGTACAAGATGAAAGAGCCAAAATTACAGGGTATACACTGATGGTCCCCAAGCTTTATGATGGAAACAAATGAAAATGTTTTATAGATCACTGATTTATTTTTACAGTCGAAAATTCTCAATTTCAACTTCATTTCTTATTTCACTGTATCTGTGTACAATATATTCAAGAGGGAACATTCTATACTTGGTTAATTTGACTCAGACAGAATTCCCTAAAAATAATTTCTGTTTGAAGATTGTTCATCAGAAGGAAGGATTTTAAGATAAATTTGTTTATTCCAGATCTCTCTTTCCCTCAGATGGACCTTGGCATCCCTACAGTCCCACCAAGTACCCTACCTCTAATTTATACTGACAGTAAACTCTTAATCATTCAAGTTAGTAAATACTAACATTTCCTTAAAATACAAATAATGCTACAAAGATCTTTACTTTCTGCTCAGTTTCAAAAATATTAAGTTCAAAAGGGCAGAAAGACAGCAGTCACTCACCTTTCAGTGTCAATCCGCTGTCAGCCACACCATCACTGATGTGTTTTCTGACTACATTCTTGACATCTTCCAGAGCTTGAGGAGCTAAAGGAGTATTGAAACAGATCCTCTAGCAAAAAGACAAAGATAAACTTAAAAATAAACCAACATTAAAACCAAAAATATAAAGTAATAATCTACAAGCAACATTAAATCAAACAAGTCACAACCAGAAGAAACAAATTCTGAATTCAGATAGCCTCTATTTATATGATTTAAGTAAAAATTTAATTGCTTAAGGGCCGGGGATCTAGCTCAGCGGTCTAAGCACCTGCCTGGCAAGTGCAAGGTTGTGAGTTCAATCCACGGTGACGAAAAAAAAAAAAATTTAATTGCTTACAAGAAATTTCCCAACTCCCCTCATCCCATTTCTAAAACATAAGGCTCTTTGTGTGGCTATGCTATACAAAACCAAGAAAGCAAAAATGATTTAGAGTTCAGACTTCAATTCTTCCTTAATACACTCATTGTATAGTCTAACATAAAACTATCAGAGTCCCCTCAATTCATAGGCATGAGTTTTTTAATACCATAAAGCTTACAGAGCTTGATGTAAAATATACTTTTAAATGAAAGAAATAAACCCTTCTCAAAATATTTAAAACAATAAAAGTTTATAGTTTTTATTGGCAGGAAAAAAAAAAGAGATGCAAATCTCTGAAACTAACGATAGCTACCTGAAAGAAGTTGAGTTCAGCATCATTGAGTGTACCATCATTATCTTGATCAGATATTTTAAATATACGAGTAAGGGCTTTTATACAGGCTGGTTTCATCTAGAAATCATTGAGAAAACAAATGATCGTTTTAATTAAAGCAGGACTTTAAAATATGATTTTCATTAGTAATGCTGGAAATAATTCCAATTGTTTTCACATAGCATCTGATAGAGCCAACATGAAAAATGAACTAAAGCAAAGTCATTGACTTTTACACTCACCTTTTTGAGTAAACAAGACAGTATTAATTTGAACTAGTATTTGGAATGTTTAAACTCTCCCTTCACAACTATGAATCCTGTAAGGATGGGCAGAAAAGTAGTTGGTCATCTGGATCATTTGAAAAGATTCATTCTGCTAGTCACATTAAGAAGAAATATTTTATTTCCTCAGATTCCATAAAGAATTTGAACTGGGCTGGGGATCTAGCTCAGCAGCCTAAGTACCTGCCTGGCAAGCACAAGGTCGTGAGTTCAAACCCCAGTACCGCAAAGAAAATAAAAATAAAAATAAAAAACCTTTATTAAAAAAAAAAAAGAATTTGAACTAGCCAGGTGTGGTGGTACGCTCCTATAATCCCAGCACGCAGAAGACTGAGGCAGAAGGATTACTGCAAGTTCAAGACCAGCCTGGGCTACAAAGTCAGCTCAATCGGAAGTGCATAGCAATATCCTGTCTCAACAAGACAAAAAAGAATCTGAACTGGTCTATAAAATTACTTAAGGCTTTTTCTCCTCATAGCAGATTTCAGGTAAGCACATGGAATACAATGTTTTGATCTGTTCCTTGTGTGCATTACAGCTGGGATATAAAATGTGCTTATTTATAAATAAGCAGCAAAATATCACTTATTAATAAGTGTAAAAAGCTGGGTGTGTGATGCACACCTATAATCCCAGCACTTGGGAAGCTGAGACAGGAGGGTTGCCATGAGTTCAAGACGAGCTGGACTACATAGTAAGTTCAAGGCCAGCCTGAACTACATAGCAAGGCCCCATCTCAAAAAAACAAAACAAGAAAAAAAAAAGGAAAAGAAAAAGTGTAAAAAACTTTAATTTTTCTATTATGAGATAATTATTTACTTTTTAAAAAACTTGCTTTTTGACAGTCTGTAAAGCTTTCATAAGCAATGTTGTTGAGGACTATTTTGAAGCTTCTTAATTACTTTAGATTATATAAAGGACAGAACATCTGACTATTTCCAAACATGATTCTGTAAGAGTATAGCATAATCACTGCCAACAATTTTGAAAATGAAAAAACTTTCAGTGGCTGAGGCTGTAGCTTAGTGGAAAAGTGTTTTTACTTAGCATGTGGAAAGTCCTGGATTTGACCCCTAATACCACACAATACAAAAAAACCAAAAAGACTTTCAGGAAGATCCTTGAAGTTAGCCAGACGTGAGACAGGAGGATCGTTGTGAGTTCGAGACCAGCCTGGGCTACAAAGTGAGCTCAAGGCCAGCCTGAACTGCATAGCAAGACCCTGTCTCAAAAAACAAAAAACATATTTTCATGTATATACTAATTACTTTCTTTCATATTACTAGTTTACCTTAGTTCACTGAAAAGACAATTTTATGTTATTAACTGTTTCTTTTTTCACAAGAATCTTTTTGTGCCTTTGGCCGTGTATGTTGCTTGTCCTCTACTTTGTAGTTTACTTTGAAGATAACAATACACAATGTATTAACTATTATTATTATTTCCTTATGAAATTTTGCTTTTTTTTTTTTTTTTTTTTTTTTTTTTTTTTTTTTTTTTTTTTTTTTTTTTTTTTTTTTTTTTTTTTTTTTTTTTTTTTTTTTTTTTTTGCGGCACCGGTGATTGAACTCACTACCTTGTGCTTGCCGGGCAGGCACTTAGACCGCTGAGCTAGATCTCCAGCCCTGTTTTTGATACAGGGTCTCACTATGTCATTCAGGCTGGCCTTGAGCTCACTTTGTAGCCCAGGCTGGTCTCGAACTCACAACGATCCGCCTGTCTCAGCCTCCCGAGTACTGGGATTACAGGCGTGAGCCACCACACCCGGCTTGCTTTATTTTTTCATAAAATAAAAAAAAAAATAAAATAGAAGAGTACAAAGTGGTCTATCTACAATCATGGGTCACTTATTTTTTAAATAAGTAAATGGTAATATATTACCTTTATACATGTGATTATCACATTGGACACTCAGGATTAATAAATATTACATTAGTAAATTTTATTCTCTTTTTAAAATCTGTTACATAATAATCCAAATTTTCCAAAAGTATAATAGCTAGAATGATACACGCAACTAAACTAAAAATAACTTGTTATTTTATGAAAGTGATTTTTTTTCCCCACATTAAAAAATAATTTAAGGGGGCCTTGGATTTAGCTCAGGAGCGTAAGCGCCTGCGGGGCAAGTGTGAGATCATGAGTTCAATCCACGGTACCAAAGGAAAAAAAAAAA
>RJWT010049474.1:0-10989 GCA_004365215.1 Cuniculus paca
ACCTGCAGGGGCATCACACAGTGGCCAGCTGCACTCTGCCCCCTGCGGCTGGCCGAGCACTCTGCTTGGCTTGTGGAGATCCTGGGAGCACAGGTAGGGGCCAGTTTCTCCCTGTGACCCATCTGGTTTGGTGTCCCTGGGTCTTGAGACCACAGCACTTTCCTGCGCTGTTCCACCCGTCTAGGCTTTAGCTGGCTGCCTAGGAGATAAAGCACCCTGGGGATCCTGCAGCTCCAGAACCATGCAGAGCCTCCAACAATGACTACAGCAAAAATAACAACAAAGCCTCCAACAATGACTACAGCAACAACAACAACAATAACAACAACCCTTCAAGAACCAACAGAAGGAAACAGGTATGGTAGCACAGGCCTATGAACTCAGCGTTTGGGAGGCAGAGGCAGGAAGATCATGAGTTTAAGGCCAACCTGGACTTCATACCTAGACTCTAAAGGCCATAAATTCAATCCCTCTACCAGCGATGGGGAAAAAAAAAAAAGAAAACACAAAAATATTCAAACTTAAAAATTAATAAACAAATAGAAAGAGGTAATTCACTTTACTACTGAGAACTAAATTAGGTAATTGTAGATTAAGTAGATAATCTCAAAGTAGAGGATAATTCAGAGAGAAAAATCATTATGATAGAGATAAGCTAAAGAGAACCAAGAAATCGATCTCCTAGACAGAAAAAAAAAGGCATGGATGAAGAATTAAACAAAGAAAAGAACTACCTATGATTTGAAAAAAGAATTTAGGAGTACTTGAGTATTATTTCAAGTATTCTATGCTATTGTTAGGTACAATATCAGATTTTTTCTTTTTTTTTCAGGGGATGGTATAGTAGGTTGGTCCTTCCTCCTCCCCAGAAAGTTCCATTTAACTGCTTAGCAATCTATGTTAAAAACCTGAATTAAACCAAGGTGAGCTCTGCTTAGAAAATGATCATGACTGACTTGAACACATCTAATGCAAGTGGGTTATGACCATGACAGTATCAAAATCACACAGGCATCTGTGTATGCCAATTAACAACTGCACATGAATTAATTTCATCAGCCCATTTACAAGTTCATCTGAATGTGCAATTAGAAGGCAAAGCCCCCTTGGAGGAAGTAGGTCCTAGAGGAGTGGGCTTTGAAAGGTGTCTGTGTTCCCTGTCCCTCTTCCTCCCTCTGGCTTTTTCTCTTTCTGGTTTCTAGCTGCCGTGAGATGAACAGTTTTCCACATTCTCTTCCACCATGATGTTTCTGCCTGGCAGTCAGGTGACCATAAACTAAATCCTCTGAAACAGTAAGCTAAAAGAAACCCTTCTTCCTTTAAATTGATTTATGTTAGGTATTTGTCACAGGGATTAAAAGTTGAAAAACACAGAAGCCTACTCATCTGAGAAGGTCTTGTAACAAAACCTAAATGAGGTCAGAGATCCCAAGAGTGATGAGAGAAAGAGCAGAGGAGGGTCACAGGATGACTAAGAAATCATACTGTTGACAGGACTGTTGGAAGCAAAGTAACATGCCGTCAATGACGTTCTACTAACAATGGTACTAAAAATACAAAACTTACAGAAGTGTGACAGGCTTTGAGGAAGCAGAAGAAGCTGAAAAAAGAAAAAACTTTTAGCCTGAGAAGGCTGAAACAGAAGATGTAGAAAAATGAGTTATGAGTGTTTCATCTTTTCATGGATTGCTGAATGATCAGACAGTGCCTTGGGAGTGGGGGTGAGGTACAGATCTGACCAAGCAAATCACATTAAGGAAACACACACACGCAATGACAGAGTAAAAATAAAGTATGCAACTGAGGAATTATTTTAAATATGCATAATCTAAATACCCCTCCTAAGAGACTATCATTTGGATTATAAGACAAAATTCACCTATATAAGTCACACTATTAAAATGATGAAGATTAAAAAGAAAGAGATGGGCCAAAGAGATTTTTTTTTCATTTATAACATATGAAAAAGACTGATTACATTTTTATAATGACAAAAATTTCATACATGTGTGTATATACTATGCATATACTTATCCACTTGACAGAAAGAAAAAAGGAAGCATGACTTTTTTAAAAGCCTAATTATATAGAAAATATAATTTCAACTGGAAGGTTGCAATATAATTTCCCACCTATGAAATTAGTCTAACTAGTTAAAATGTAATGAAAACATTACTTTTATTTTCAAATGAGATACTTTAGAATGTGAACATTTTCCACCCTAGATTTGTCAACTATGAAAGAAAGAAAGGAAGAGTAGCACATTAATTAAAAGAAACAAGTCCTTTTGCTTCCAGGACCATGACTGTGGGGAAGTTAAGCTTTACCTGAGCTCTACTTTTTTTTTTAAAATCATAGACATAATGGAAAATTGTAAAGTTAACTAAACCTCTGAAGCTCACCTAATTCCTCTGCTTTTCATAGACAGCAAAAAATTAAGGCCCATGAAAGTGAAGGAATTTTCTCACAATCCTAATTAGGAAGAAATGTGAACTGAAACACAAATCTCTAAAGTCCTCGTTTAGTGTTCTTTTCCCACTGAACTGACATCCTCAAAGCAGCTTAGAGATTGGTTGGGGGCAACTGTGAGGTCCCTAGTTGGGAGATAAAGTATTTTTCTTAAGCATGCAAGGTCACACCTTTCTCAAATGCTCCTGAAATTAAAATACAACAAGAATATCTGTTTTCACAAAGCTGTCATAAGGTGACATAAGGTTTCATCACCGGTAGCTGCCATCAGTTGCAAGAAAATTTAACAATAAAATTTAAAATGATGCACAGTTACCATTGTCTGTATTTGACTATTTCCCACTGTATATGTTCTAATTTCTCCCAAACCCAGCTGGAACAGGAGAGAAGATCCCCCTTTCCCCATGTACTTCTACGGAACTCAAATTCTCTCATACTTTCCTAGCACTTGTCTTTGCTACTGACCTCTAAATACCATGAAAGCTTGAATGATGTCTCTGTCACCACTGTAACCAAGTGACCTAGAGTGATACTTGGTATATAGGTTGTGAACATTAAGAAACTGTTAAATAAATTACTGGTCCCCACAAGGGACCAGTAACTAACTGCACTTCCAATTAATCAGATGTTTCTATCTTTCCTTTATCTTTTGTGGTTTTTTGAGACACTGTCTTGCTATATAGTACAGGCTCACCTTAAACTCACTATGTCGTGCAGGCTGGGCTCAAACTCACAGCGATCCTCCTGCCTTAATCTCCCAAGTGCTGGGATTACAGGCGTGCACCACCACTCCTGGTGGTATCTTTGCTTTTCCATCACTGGATTCTCTTAACTGCCAGTTTAGTGAGTCCAAATTACCAGTGATCAAATGTTCCCTCTCACTCTCGCCTCCACCCCCACATTACGTCAATAGGATTCATATGCCAAGAATTATCAGGCACACAAAATAAATGTTTGCGTTGATAAATATGATCAGGAGGCAGCTGAATATTATTATCAAACATTCCTTACAAGGAAGAATTGGATCACTGTTGCAATTATTACTAACGATAGTAACTATTTGTTTAGTGCTACATATAAAGCCCTTTAAAACTATCATCTCTTTTAATCTTTGAAATAATCCTGTAATTATTTTATAGTGAGGAAACTGAAAATAAGAATCATTAAGTTCCTTGCTATTCAATGGCAAAGCCAGAATTTCAACTCCAGATTGCTGACTCCACACTTCACGTTCTCACACATTAGGTTCGTTTGCTTCCATTGGAGAGAAAATATTCTTCAGAGCACCCAACTGTAATAAAATGACTTCTCGTCTTTCAATCTCACGAAGTAGAAATTCACAATGGCTGAATTCACAATAGAAATTCCTTTTTTCTGAAGTGTCACGAATTATTTTACTATATTATTCAGTGCTTATTTAGAAAAAAACATGACAGTATTTGCAATCCGAGAAATGGTTTTGTTTTGTTTTGTTTTCCAGAAACAAAACTACTGTAAAAGTACAGCAAAAGCTCACCTACGAAGGCTGCCATCTGAGCTGCTGTTCTTCCTACAGAGTTGACGACGTCTGTCTCTGCCCCTGCTTCCAGCATTGCCCATGTGATATCTTTATTACCTAGAGATAAGGGAATAACTTGTCAATATTAAGAAATACACAACATAAACACCTGCTTCAAATTAGCCACACCCCACACACTTACTTTTAGGTCTATCATATGAATATTTTCATTTTTTCCAAACTATGAATCATAACTAGAAAGAAAGTAGAAGGAAAACCATGACAGAACCTGCGGTGCTTAAAACCCTATTTCTCAGCCGAGCACCGTGGCACATGGCTGTAATCCAGCACTCTGGAGGGCTAGGGCAGGAGGATTACAACTTTGAGCCTACCCCGAACAACTCAGCAAGATCCTGTATCAAAATAAAAACTTAAAAAGGTGGGAGGGTAGGGGCTGTAGCTCAGCGGTAAATGCCTGCATTCGATCTGCACCACTGCAAACAAACTTACTTCTGGAAAACAAATCAGACAATATGAAAATGGTATAGAACTGAGTATCACTTTTAAAAGTAAAATGTTTTCTTAATGGCAATGCTTAATACAAAACTATACAAAAATAGCAAAGAAACATACAAGAGAAAAACCTGAATAAAGTTTTCTTTTTGATATCCACTAACATTTCACCCCTCATACCACCGGCTCTGGAATAACTATTATTGGGCACTTATCTTTCTATGGGTTTCTTCTATCTCAACATCCATAGTTTATTCTATTCACATTCCGTCACTGATTAAAACACTACAGATACCCTGCTATTATAAACTATGTTCAGTGAACAACACTGTCCATTGAGTTTTGCAAGTTTGAAGCATGATATTTTTGGCAACAGTTTCTGAGAATCACAGCTGGATTGAAGCTCATATATATTTTAAATGCATTGTGCCTAGCAAGGTTGAACTTGGAAATTTATTCCCCAAAACAGTGCATACAAGTTCCCAGGCACTATTATTTTCCTAGCCTCTGCCAATATAACCAATGTAAAATAACATACTGTACTAATTTAAATATCTTTGACTATTGCTAAAAATGGTTTATATGTTGGTCAGCCAGTTACATTTTTTTGTTTTCTGTGCAATTTTCTATTACAGTACTTGTGTTTTAATTTTGTATAGGAACTCTTTATACGTAACAACATGACCTTATAAGACATGTAACAAATATTTTCCTTCGTTTTTTTGGTACCAGGGATCAAATTCATGATCTCATGCTTGCCAGACAGACGCTTATGTTTCCTTCATTTTTTATTTGTATGTTAGTTTTATTTACAGTATATCCCATAAAAACATGGTTAAAATTGTAGGTAAACAAATTGGTCAGTGTTGTCATTTTGGGGCTCTATATTTTATATATAATGTTCAGAAATGCTTTTGTGTTCCAGGTTTATAAACATATAAACATATACATTTAAAATACGATCACTATATTACAGGTATATGTTCTTAAGGACAGTAATCACAGATAACCCTATGGAATCTTAAGACAGCATTTCTCAAGTAATAAAGATGAGTAGGAGTAAGTTTCTAAATGTATGATCATCTTAAGTACACAAATTTCAGTGAGGTAAACAGCTCTTATCACAGCAGCTGTTTGGTCAGGAGAACAATGCAGTGTTCAGACTATCTCAAATTCTAAAGACATAAAACATCAAAGGAACTACTTGAAAGAATAATAGATCCATCTCCTGTATTCCACCAAAACATACTGTCAACATAAAGAACTAATTGACTTAAGTCGCTAAAGAAACATATTTCAGACCAAATTCTGCTGTGCTTTCCAGACAACACTGCATAGGTTCCTAACAAGCTTAGATCCACAGGCCCTGGCCAGTCCCACTCTCGTGCAAATGCTGGGGACTCTTGTGGGCTGGTACCCAGCTCAGGGCTGAGGCACAGGTGCCCACCATCAGATACCCATAGTCAGCACTAGCCAGAAAAACCAAACAGTCATCCAGAAGCTCCAGGTTGTGGATGGACCCGCAGAAGGTGTTTGGACCAAGTTCCGCTCCAGTGTGTGTTCCAGACAACATCATGTAGGCTCCTAACCAGCTTAGATCCGCAGGGCCTGGCCAATTCCACTCCCGTGCAAACTCTGGGTGGGCTGGTACCCAGCAGTGCAGAGGCACAGGTGCCCACCGTCGGATGCCTGTAGCTAGCACTGGCCAGAAAAGCCAAACAGTCTCACTTCAGAGAAGTTGTGGCCAGTGCCAGACGTGCCTGGGACCACACTACCCACGTGTGTGGAAGAAATCAGGAATATGCCAAGATGAAGAGGGAGAGGGCAATCTCTGGCGTCCAACCCAAGCAGCACAAGTCCACGAGAGGTAAACATGGTGGAGATCAAGAGTCGCACACCTGAAATGTCTGAAGTGATGTCAACTGAAGTGAAGAAACAACTTCATGAAGCTGTAAGAGAAATTAGAACAGAAATTCTACCCCAGGTAAAAGAAGAAATGAAAAACATAATAAAAGAAATACTAAGCATCTCTAAAGAAGACACAGATAAAAAAATAGAGGAGCACAGGAAACTGAGGGAAACCATGAGTAAACAATATAAGAGAGATTTAGAATGCATAAAACAGATTCAAAGAGATATCTAGGAAATTAAAAACTCCATTGAAAGCTGGCAAAATCACCTGAAAGAAACTGAAGTTAGACTTTCAAACCTTGAAGACAGGTTTGCAACTTATGATTGTGAAAGGAAAAATCTCTTAAAAATAACAAGGACTCAGGAAGTAGTAATTCAACGGCTACAAGATAATTCAAAGAAACATAACTTAAGAATTAAAAACGTGAGTGAAAAAGCAGAGGTCAAGACAAATGACATCAGGACCCTATTTACAGAAATAATTTCTGAGAACTTCCCACGCATGGAAAAAGAAAGTGACATTCAAATAACTGAGGCATATAGAACCCCAGCTAGCCATAACCAAAACAAATCTACACCCAGACATATAATAATCAAGATCCCAGAAATTCAACTCAAGAACAGAATATTAAAAGCTGTTAGAGAAAAGAAACAGATCACTTGCAAAGGAAAACCCATCAGAATCACAGCAGACTTCTCAACACAAACCATCAAGTCAAGAAGAGGCTGGAGTGAAGTATTGCAAGTCCTGAAACAAAACAACTTCCAACCCAGACTGATGTACCCTGCAAAACTTTCCTTCAAAATTAATGGAGAAACAAGACACTTCCATGAAAGAACAACTCAAGGAATTCATGACCACCGAACCAACCCCACAAAGAATACTAAAGGACATTCTACAGAGAGAGAAAAACAACCATGGTCTCAGGAAAAACGGCAGAGGGGGACCATCAAGTGGGGCCAGTCAACTGAATGGAGAGGAAAAACAGGGAGCCAATGGCAGGAAAATAGCATGGCAGAGACAATGCAGTGCAAGAGGGCCTCAAGGCACCAATAGAAAGAAACACAGGCAGAGTGGATCAGGAGACAAGATCCATCAATATGCTCTATACAAGAAACACATTTAACTAGAAAGAAAACTCATGGACTGAAAATCAAAGGAGAGAACAACGCCCTATGTGACAGGGAGCCAGAAAAAAAGTAGGGGTAGCCTGCCCATTAATTGCAGAATGGATAAGAAAGACATGGTATTTTATGTGGTGGAAACCTACTCAGGTATAAAGGAAGATAATCTCAAGGCTTTTATAGGTGGATAGAGGCAACTGGTGATCATGCTGATGGAAGAAATGGTTCAGAGTCACATGGGTGAATTTCATGTTGTCTCCCTAGTATAACAAACTAAAGGAGTTAGTGGTATCCAAAATGCACAATACATACTGGGAAAGTCAAAGAGGAGGAATTATCTAAAGAGGGAAGGAAGTGACCACTGTTAATCTATTATCATGATTTGAAACTCATATTGTCTTCATTGTTCTGATTAGTTTTGTTTTATTCTGATGTGCTTGATTTTATTATACTTGATGGCATGGACAGCTATTTTAAAGATAACAAAATATGTAACTGCAGGATTGAGGATGTCTGATTATCTTATTTTGAAATCCTGTATTGTTTTCATTGTTTTGTTTTGATTGACTTTATTCTGTGTTGTTTGATTGTAATGTCTGAACTGAAGGTATAGGCAACTATTCCAAAGATAACAAGCATTATGGTAGCCACTGCTGTTGTACTAGTATCTTGAAGTTCTGTATTGCTTACACTGTTCTGCTTTATTTTGTTTCATTTTTGTTCTTTTTACAGGTTTTATTTTGTTCTATTTTGTTTGATTTTATTTATCCCTGATGGCATGGGCCATCATATTGCAGATAAGAGGCATTATGGTAGCCACTATCGATTGCTTTTTACCCTGTTTAGAAGTCATGTACCATGTTCATTGTTTTGTGATTGACTGTACTGTTTTATTTTGTTTGATTGTATTCTTTAAAAAAAAAAAAAGAAAAAAAGGAATATATCACATTAACTACAAAATTATTTCATACATTGTATGTTTTAAAAAACCAATTCTCAACCATCTCATGGTGATACATGCCTGTTGTCATAGCATTTGGGAGGCTGAGGCAGGAGGATCACCATGAGCCCAAGATCAGCCTGGCCTACATAATGAGTTCAAGGTCAGCCTAGACTACGTAGTGAGACTGTCTCAAAAATCAAAAACAAACCCCACCAATTCTCACTATTTCCATAAAACTTTTTAAATTACTAAAATAAAAATGTGTATAATTTTAAAAAAAAATATGTACTTAAGTTTGTATAGGTGACTAACATTAACAGAGAGGGGCTGAAACTTTACCAGAAAGTGCAGCAAACATGAGGGCTGTGTATCCATGTTCATGCTGGTGACAATTCACATCAGCTCCATGTCGTAAAAGCAATTTGCACATATCAAGCTTTCCTTTATACGCTGCATGCATTAGAGGCGTCATTCCATTCTAACAGAAAGAAAGGCAAAGAATGTATTGATTTTACCCATTTACCTTTCCTTATCTAGGAACATAAACACAAACTAATAAAATCAACTTCGTAATCTGTGTTTTTATATTACCCCCCATCTTTCATAAACTTCTGAGGAAAAGAGATGATTTTATTACCTGAAGGTTTTATCTTGAATTTTTTTTTTTTTTTTTTTACCAACTGCAGTAAAAAGATTACACATTACAGATTACACATCAGAAAGGATGCGTTCAGTCTCACAGGATTAGTAATTTTGTGGGGCCTGGTCAGAACCCAGACTTCCCAAGATTTTAATCTCTACCAAATCCTGGGAAAAGAAATGAACAAACAGATATAAATACATAAAACAAAACTGAAAAAAAAAAACCTTGAAAGAAACAACATTTCTCAAGAGAAAAGTTCAATAAAGTAGAGCATAGGCATAATGGGGGACATTATGAAACTTAAATAAATGAATTCATGTGAAGTGGAAAACTTTCTATGAATTACTGCCAATGAAAGATGCAGGAAAATGTTTATTATAGTGGTATCTTTTGTTAAAAAAAAATCCTCAAAATCACAAGTCCATTTTGATTATAGTGCACTACAATCTGCTCATACATGATTACATAACCACGGAGAAACAGCTGATAATGTACACACTACGCTGTTCTGCTTGGTCTCCACACATTTTATGCATAACAGGGAAACATCCAACTTAGTAATGTGCTGGGCACCTAAGTATTTAGCAGGTAAATGAATGCGATGTTTCCATGAGTGAATATGCTCCATAATCCTGGCTGAACTTTGTAAGTGCTTAAGGCCAAAGTTGTTTAGGATGAAAATCTCCCTAAAACATAGAATCCCTGACTTTTCTAAACCTTAGAATGCTAGCAGAATTTGAATTATTCTTGATTCCAGACTATCGTTATTGGCATTAGGCCATCATCTTGTTAACACAATGCCATACTATTCTTAAAGGTTACTGACTTGAGAATTATAGGGAGGTTGGGGTCTTTCAGGTGGGGGAAAGGAATAATGGGTTTTAGGGGGAAGAATGGGAAAATAGAAGATTATAACCCTAAAACTCCTAGCTGGACATTTCTATGCGAATGGGGTATTATGTCGAAGTGGGTGGGTTGGTGGGGGTAATTAAAATCCCACTGTACACAGGCAGCAGCCATTGGAGTGCTATAGGGAGAAGAAGGAATGGATTGCTCAGTCACTGGCCTTTGGATGAGGCAAAACAGAGTGAGGACACAGGGTGACATCCTGATGGATGATGCAACCTGTACCTAAGGGGACAGTGTATAGAACTGGGGGGTGGGCACCCAACTCCAGGAAAAGCCACTAGAAAGTAGCAACCATCTATTTCTTTTACAAATTTCCAGGACCGACCTCAGTCAAGGAGTATTTTCTGCTCGGGCTGCCCTAAATGAGTGGGAAGCCAACCATCTAGCAACCTCATCCTGCAGCTGCTGGTCATCTGGCTCTCAGAATGAGTACTCCGGAAACTGCACAACCGTTCTGATGTTAAAAAACAAAAACACCATTCAATATAATGTGATGATCTGCTTAGGAGCAAAGGAGATGTGTGAGGCTTTGGGATCCTACACTGCAAATTGCACTTGTTTCCTGGTCTGCTTGTGTTAATCATTTCTGCTCCTTTACTTGTCTGCTGTCCTTTGTTTGTCACTACCTGCTTTGACCTCATTGTAAAATTTTATCTCTTCTCTCTCTTCTTTTCTCTTGTCTTTTCTCATTTACCAGCTACCACCTTAGGAGGGATTGCCTTTTAGAGTCAGTCAGTGAGAATGCTTCCTTCCAAAAAGGTGAAGTTATCTCAGCTACATCATTCGCTGTGCAATCTCAGAACCTGCTTTTTGTCATTCTTCTGATAGCAATTTCAATGCTGTGCTGGACATTACTGGGTATTAGAGACCTATCTCTTGGTAACTGACATGTGCAGACAGGTTTTTCAAAAACCTATCACACATACTTTCTTTTTTTCATCTTACTTTATTCTGTGCAGTTTAGAGTGAATGTTAAAA
>RJWT010049475.1:0-10996 GCA_004365215.1 Cuniculus paca
TAAACAATAAATCATTTTATTAATTATCTGAAAGCAATATGGTAATTAAAGTTATACGTTTGTCTTTATATAGGACAGGTCATACTAATTTCTGAATGTCTTAGTTTAACTAAATTTAGACTCTTTTAAAGTGTAATACTGCACTTACACAAGTATCTTCCCTGCTAAAATTTTACAGGAAGTTGCAAACCAGTAATTAGGTAGCAAAATTGTATGCTAAGGGAAATGATTATATGTGGAGTGAATTCTAAAAATAGTATCTTTTCTAAATAACATTCATCTCCTTTTGCAAAGCATCCTTGATTATTGATCGGAGTCTATCTTGAGCTGCCTAAGTTTTATTGTCAGTAATATTAGAGATTTTATTTATCTTCTATCTTGTAATTCATGAAATACTGGATTCCTGTTTGTGAGTCCTGAATTAAGATTCTACCTCTAGATGAGAAAATATTTTCAACCATCTCTCTTACACTAGATTATAGTGTCTTCACAGGTACCATTTGTGTTTAAAAATAGGTTTACTTATTTTTAGTAGCTGTTCTTTGTACATTCTCCTTGAATTTTCAATCCTGGCTTTCCTGTTTTGCTAAGCAGTACAAAGCAACACTGAGATAATCTGCTTGGGGTTAATATATACCTTTTTCCCCAAGACCAGGCTCAGTTTTTATTTTTATTCTCCCTGTTCATGGAATAGTGTCAGCTGTGGAATTATCTTTCTCAGGGTGATCATGGCTATAAGCAATCAAAAGACACTGAAGAAAGGCTCAAAGTTATCCCAAAATTTTGTTTTCCTGATTCAGAGGACTGGGTACCAACCTCACAACTCAAGAGGTAAATGAGCTACTTTATCTTATTTCTATTTGTTGGAACTGAAAAAATAGAATCAGAGCATTTGAGAAATGGGTAGAGCCAGAAGTGAAGTTGTGTGAACACTGGAAGATAAGGATGCAGTGGAAGGAAAGGAAGAAATAGAATTTGGACATTTCCTGTGTGGGGCTCAAAAAATAAAAATACAAAATAATTTTAGTGTCAAAGAAAACAAGTTTGAGAATCTCTACAGCTTTCCAGTTCTGTAGAAAAAAATAGTTCCATTTTACATAAAATAAGAAATGGGACAAAGTGACCAGAAAAAGAAAAAACAAAGACTTGAACTTTGGAACTCTAGACCTAGAAACAGTTAAAACGGAACCATGTCCTCATCTAATTTTTCCTTCAAGTTGATAGAAAAAGCCACAGTCAGATTATATGTTTCCCTGTGGAGCTTTTACAGAGGGAGAACATTGAGTTTGGGAGGTGTGAGTATATTGAGAAGGCAAGAATTAAAGAATTTCTTTCACGTAATTATAGGAAATTACTATTCTTAAAAAAACATCATTATCTGTGAATTGCTTATAAATAGATAATTGCTTTATTCAAAGCTCTGTATGTAGTACCAGCCACTCTAGAGTCCTAAGGCGGGAGAGTTTTGTGAACTTGTGAGTTTGGGACCTGCCTGAGCAACAACTAGGAAGACCCTGTCTCAAACAAAACAAAACAAATAAAACCCACCTGTATTTATTAATAGTGTCTTTTAACAGAAGAGCTTGATTAAGTGAGCTGTTTCACATGCTGATGACCTGCTGGATGGTAGTTTCAGCTGTTACCTAAGAAGGTCTGCCCAGCCCCTGAACTTAGCTGCCATCTCTCATAACCTGTTTAGTCTGATCATCTCTCCATCTCTCAGTTACCAGCAGTAGTGTTCTTGTGTTGTGAGTTCCTCTGCTAACCACATAAGCAGCTTCTTTCATATTGACCTGGCTGTTCTGTGGTGCTCTTCCCCCTGGGTTGTATGTGCTTATTCTAGAAATAGATGAGTATACAGAAAGCAGAAACTAGAAATCACTGGTAATTTTGTTACTGAGATAATTCATATAAATATTTTGGCATATTCCCTTCTGATCTTTATTTTCGGCCATATATAGATATATACAGTATTCATCATTCAAATTTATGTTTCTCTGATTATTAATAAGTTTTTTCCTTAGAAATCTTTGGACCTTCCTTTTGGAAATTATCCTTACATACCTTTTGGTTATGTTTCCAATGAGGAATTATACTTTTCCTATTAATTTTGGGGGTTTTTGTGTTGGTTTTGTTCTTTTTCTTTTTTCAGACAAGGTCTCACCATTTAGTTTGGGCTGGCCTTAAACAACCTTCCTGCCTCAGCCTCCGGGTGCTGGGATTATAAGCATGTGCCACCATGCCTGGCTTCCTATCAATTTTTGTATATTAAGGATATTAACTTTTTTCTACCACTATTGTGTACGGCTTTTCAGAATTAAATAGAAGAATCTGAAAGGGAGCAACATCATATCAAAGTTCTTTATAGTTTACCTGCATATTTGATAAGTCAGATATGCAGTAAAAGGAAAATAGAATTAGTAGCCAGAGTAGTTAAGTAAAAAAGTAAAAGATGGCAACAGTTTATCCTGTACCAATTTGCTCACTCAGTACAGAATAAGTCTTGAGGCCTGGACATTCCTTAGGAGGAATGTGACAGTTTATTTAATAAAATGTCATATTATTGCCTCCTCCTTTGATTACTAAAATGACTGATATTGGACCTTATTTTCGGTTGTTTATTCTGTGAGGAACGCTGTATATGGTTATTTAGATCTCGGAATAACAGTAGATTATTTTTTCAGTGAAACTTTCTCCTTTGTTTTGACTGGTGAAGATGGAAGCCGGTGGTTTGGTTACTGTAGGAAGCTCTTGGTAAGTACCAGACTTGCGCTATAGTCTGAATTGGTCAAGAGGCAATAAAGTCAAACTGGGAAGTTCAGAATCACTATCTAGATGAGTTTTATTTTTTATTTATTTATTTATTTATTGTCTTTTTGAGACAGGATTTCACTGGGCAATTCAGGCTGACCTTAAGTTCACTTTGTGGTCTTGAACTTGTGGCGATCCTCCAGCCTCAGCCTCCCGAGTGCTGGGATTATAGGTGTGTGCCACCACATCCAGCTTCTAGATGAGTTTGAGGACTCCTAATGATCAGTATTTTAAAGAAAGTATGTTAGCTTTATACAGTAAAAGAAAGGGGAACGTTAGTCATGGCATGCTCCAGAATAGAAAATAGGAATTTATTTTGTTTACAATAAAGACATAGTGGCTGAATATCAGTGTGGCTATATTTGAAGAATGGAGTATAGTGAACCAATCAAGGGAGTGCTGAGTTACCAACCATTTTAGGGCTTTGTTCTTGTTGAGATGCCACCCCTACACCTGGAATATATCATGCAATCACGTTTAGTACTTTTCTCAGCTTGCAGTGTTCATTGAGGATGGAGGCCTTGGATCCTGCTCCATGCTAAGGGAGTCAGGTGCAGTGGATGTTCTTGTAGTCCCAGCTACTTGGGGATGCTGAGGCAGGAGCATTGCCAGAGCTCAGAAGCTCTGACCAGCCAGGATGACGTAGTGAGACCTCATTTCAAAGAGAGACAGGGAGAGAATATTAAAAGAATATTAATAGACCTTAATTACTAAAGACTTGTGCTGCTTGATTGTTGTTTTCTTAGCCAGAAGGCAAAGGAAAGCGACTCCCTGAGGTATACTGCATGGTCAGTCGCCTAGGCTGCTTCAATCTATTTTCAAAGGTGAGTGAAGAATTTGAGTGAAAAATGGGGTCTGTGAAAGGTGATTTTTTTTTCTGAACTCTAAGAAAACTTTTCTTGCTTATGACTTCATTGGACAGTAGACTTTACCGTACTACTTTAGAAAGGTTCCCTATTGGTGGATTAAAACCACAAGCTTGAAGGCTAAACTTAGCTCTGCCATCCAGTGGACATTGCTGCGTCATTCTCATTTTGGTTTTCTATTTTGTTGTTGTTGTTGTTGTGGTTGTTGTTCGTTTGTTTCATTTTTTGTCTTTTTGAGACAAGGTTTCACTCTGCAATTCAGGCTGGCATTGAACGCACAGTGATCCTCTTGCCTCAGCCTCCTGAGTGTTGGGATTACAGGTGTGCACCATCACACCCCGTTAAAACTCCCAGTTTAAAGAGAATGCAACTCAAACTTTGTCTCATGTGTTTCCTAGATCCCAAATTGCACTGATAGATAACATTGTCAGTGTCAATTTTTTCTTTCTTTCTTTCTTTCTTTTTTTTTTTTTGATACTGGGTTTCACTATGTGATTTAGGATGGCCTGGAATTCACTTTGTAGCCCAGGTTGACCTCAAACCACCCATCAACCCATTGCGTCAATTTCTTTGCCCCTTCCATAATGAAATTAATTGATTTATGTTAGTAACTTTTTCAGGTGTGTAAAGATATCCCACAAAGATAAGATGCTCTAATGAACTTTCACTAGTTGTAGAAACTTGCCTGTTTTATTTTTTGGTGTTTTTGAGACAGGGTCTTGCTATCTAGTTTAGGCTGGCCTTGAACTCATTATGTAGTCCAGGCTGTCCTCGAACTCATTGCGATTTTCTTGCCTCAGCTTCCTGAGTGTTGCAATCGTAGGCATGTACCACTACACCCTACTGAAACTTACCTTTTTTAAATCCTGTTGCTGTTATGTTCAACGTGTGCACCAAATTTGGCAGGTTCTATAAAAGGATTTTTATGAGGGTTTTTTGTTTGTTTTTGTTTGATTGTTTTTATGAGACAAGGTCTCATTATGTAGTCCAGGCTGGCCTCGAACTCCCCAATGCTGGGGTTGTAGATATATGCCACCACGCCTGGTTGATTTTTATATTTTTTAACTGAGTCCTTAATAAAGTAACATATTTTGTGTGTGTAGATTCTGGATGAAGTAGAGAAGAGAAGAGAAATGTCTCCAGCCCTTGTTTACCCATTCATGCGAAGTGTCATGGAAGCTCCTTTTCCAGCTCCTGGACGTACCATCACAGTCAAGAGCTACCTCCCTGGGGCTGGAGATGGGGTAACTTAGCTCATTTCAAAAAGATTTGATAGCCATCAAGAAGCAGGTCTTGTACCATAGGCCAATTTCCAGAAGCTGAAGAGCATAGTTTCTTTCTATAAATGAGAAGTATTTTTTCCCAAAAAGCACTGAAGAAACATCTGTAAGATAGCTGAACCATGACCCAAGACCTAAAAATTTCTTATTCATACATAGATTAGGCCTCTCTGTACTAAAAATTTCAGTGTGATAAGTGACGATTATACATGCTATCGTCAGATCGAATAAAGGGTATTACTAGAAATTTAGAGTACAGACAGTGAGCTATAGGATCTTGGGATTAGTATAAGCAGCTTCATAGGCTCCCTGTGGCCTCAGACTTTGTAGTAGACCCTCTTTCTCAAATGTAAGTAGTAGAAGAATAAGAGTCTGCTAGTGTTGTCATTCAAGGTTGTTTTCCAACATCAGCTCCCCTGAATCAACTTTTTACATTTCAGTCAATTGAACTCTGCCGACCACTAGATTCACGATTGGAACATGTGGATTTTGAATGCCTTTTTAAGTGCTTGAGTGTGTGCCATCTCATCCGGGTCTGTGCTTCTCTCCTTTTGGAGCGGAGGGTAATCTTTGTTGCTAACAGCCTAAGGTAAGAAAGAAATAAGCAGGGCTGGGGATGTAGCTCAGTGATAGAGCACCCAGCTTGCCCAAGGCCCTAGTACCACAAATAATAATAGACAAAAACAAATAAGTGAAATATGTTACTTTGTACTGGTGTTTTACTTGTTCTTGCTATTTTAAAATTCAGATATATTTATAAAAATCTAGAATTAGTCTCTAATTACCTAATGCTATAGTGACATGACTAATTCCAAATGGTAACTGTTCATTTACATTAGAGTGTAACAGTGACTTTTCTTTATAAATGTACTTTTACTTAAACCGCTGTTAAAACTTGGTACTCCCAGCTATTGAGAGGCTGAAGCAAGATGATTGCTTGAGCCCAGGAGGAATTCAAGGCCAGCCGGGGCAACATAGGAAGAACTGTCTCTTTAAATTGTTACTGCTTTTCTACATGCACACTAATAGCTTGATGAATTATAGGGAATCTGGGTTGAGATTAAATCTTTTCAGTTAAATGAAGTTGAAATTTTAAGGGTTGGGGTTATAGCTCAGTGGCACAAGTGCCTTCCTGGCAAGCACAGGTCCTCAGTTCAGTTACCAGTACCAAAATAAATAAATAAACAAACAAATAAATAAAATTAAAAACTAATGAGTATTCATGGAGTTGTGAATCTGTGAACATGAACCAGCACCAATATGTAGTTCTTTACTTAAATTTCTAAAACACCCTGGATATGTTGCTCTGTATCTGACACCATGCACTTTTTCCTCTGGGCAGCACACTGTCAAAATGTGGCCATGCTGTGGTAGCTACCCTGTATCCATTCACGTGGCAGCATACCTACATCCCAGTCCTGCCAGCATCTATGATCGACATTGTGTGCTCGCCTACCCCTTTTCTTATTGGAATCCTGTCATGCTCCTTACCACAGCTCCAGGACCTACCCATTGAAGAGGTGAGAGCACTAATAAATGGTGGAATTTTAATATATTATTAGTATAAGCCCGGCGTGGTGGCTCACACCTGTAATCCCAGCACTCGGGAGGCTGAGGCAGGAGGATCGTTGTGAGTTTGAGACCAGTCTGGGCTACAAAGTGAGCTCAAGGCCAGCCTGAACGGCATAGTGAGACCCTGTCTCAAAAACGTGGGCTGGGGATCTAGCTCAGCGGCCTAAGCGCCTGCCTGGCAAGCGCGAGGTCGTGAGTTCAATCTCCGGTGCCCCCCCCCAAAAAATATATATATATTAGTATATTATGCTGTCATAATTTGGGTATCTTTTATTTTTATTTTTTGGGGGATATCTTTTTATTAATATGAAAAAATTCTGTAGTACACATGAATCCAAAGTTGTCTTATTTACAGTAGTGAGCAATGGACTCATTCTTGTGTTACTCTGAAAGGTAGGCTTTTGGGGTTTTTTCTTAAAGTCAAACACAAAAATTACTCTGGGTTAATTTAAAAAATTATTTCAAAAACTGTTTCAGTCAAATGTGATGGTACATACCTATAATCCCAGCCACTTGGCAGGGTGAGGCATGAGGCAGGAGGACCACACAAGTTCAAGCCCAGTCTGGGCCACTTAGCAGGATCTTATCTCAATAAAGAGAAAAAAAAGGCTAAGGATGTAGCTTAGTGGTAGAGCCTCCCTGGGTACAGTCATCAGGACTGAAGGGAGAGAGCATGGGGGAAAAGAAATGAAATGAGAGGCAAGAAAAGGAGGAGAGAGGAAGGAAACCTGTTTCAAATATAACACAAAACAATAAGTGTCCTAAATAAAACAAAATATACAGCTTTGTGAATTACCTCAAAGTGAGCATTTATGTAACCCTGCATGGAGTGAAACGGAACAGTATAGCCATGGAGTCAGGTCCAGTACTCTGCAGTTCCCCGTCATGCTTTGTTCTAATCTCTGGTCTTGTCCCCAGTCTCCATAAAAGGTCCTCACTTAATTTTCATGGTATTTATTTACTTGTTTTTCTTGATAATTTTGTCCTTTAGGCATGTATCCCTAAACAATGTAATTCTGCTTTGCCTGGTTTTAGGCTTGATATAAGTGGGTTTATATAGTAAAGGTGGTGTTTCACTGGCTTGTTTTGGTCAATATTACGCACGTAAGATTAATCCATGTTGATGAGTTTAATTATAGTTGAATCATTTTTTAACATTAATTTTATTGGTACATTTTAGATATACATAATGATTACCATTCATAGGGAATTTGTACCCATACATGATGTATCTTGATTCTTTTTTTTTTCCTGTTCCTCTCCCCTCCCTTCAACTCCTTTTCCCCTCCTTATTTACAGAACCTTTGTTTCCATTTTTTCCTTCTGTATCTTTTTTCCTTTCCCTTCCTTCCTTTCCCCCCTCCCTCTCTAGTTACCCTTACCATTTCAACATTTTCTTCCCGATTATGTATAACATTCCATTGCCTTTGTGGACCAATTTTCTTACCCAGTCTACAGTTGATGAACATTTGAATTGTTTTTGACTTTAGGTTATTATGAATAGTCTTACTATAAACATCCTTGTTCATGATTTTTGGTACAAACATTCATGCAGTTTTGAGTGTACATACTTACAAACTGAACTGGTAGGTCATAGGGTAAGTATCCCTTCAGCTTCAGTAAATACAGTCAGTCAGTCTCTTCCAAAGGAGTTGTGCCAATTTAAACTCCAACAATGCATGAAAGTTTCTGTCATTCTACATCCTCACCAACACTCGTCCATTTGTGAAATTTGGCATTACCCTTTGAATGTGTTTTGGTATTTTCATTTAAATTTGCATCCCTTGACTACTGTTGAGGTATGTTTTAGTGGCTATTTGAATATCATCTTTTATAAAATTTACTGTCTGTCTTCCTACTGGACTATTTACCCTCTTGTTTATTGGTAAGATGTCTTTTATTTTTTGTCTTTTTCTTTTTGCAGTGCTAGTGATGGAATGTAGGGCCTCACACATACTAAGAGCTCTACCACTGAGGCAAATGGAAAAATCCTCGTAATTCTGGCATATATGTATGTTTTGTTTTTTGTTTTGTTGGTTTACTGAGACAGAGTGTTGCTACATTACTGAGACTGGCCTCCAACTCAGCCTCCTGCCTCAGCCGGTTGAGTGCTAGCGTTACAGGCATGCACAACCATGCCCAACTTTTGTTTTCTGACACATAGTCTTGCTATGTAGTCCAGGCTGGCCTTAAATTCACAATGTAGCCTCGACTGGCCTCAAACTCATGACCCTTCTGCCTTAGCATCCCAAGGGCTAAAATTAGAGGGTGCCAGCATGCCCTGCTCTTTTTATATCCTAGAAACCAGCTTCTTTGTTCGATATTTGCCCTTTGATCTTCCAAAATGATATTTTTAATGTACAGAAGGTTTTTTTGTTTTACATTACTGGGAACTGAATTTGGGGAACACAAACCCAGCCCTTTTTAAAGTTTTCGTTTTGAAACAGGGTTTCACTAAGTTACCTAGGCTAGCCTTGAACTTGAGAAACTGGGATTACAGGGCTCTACTGCATCCCTACAGCTAGTTTTTAATTTTAATATAGTTAAAATTATCAGTGTTTTCTTTTTTCTTTCTTTTTTTTGTTTTTTGTTTGGAGGCAGGATTTCACTATGAAGTTCAAGTTGGCCTTGTACTCACTTTGTAGCTGTGGCTGGCCTTGAACTCTTCAGTGATGCTCCAGCCTCAGCCTCTCCAGTGCTGGGATTACAGGCATGTGCCACCACACGTGGCATCTTTTCGTTTATTGCTAGTGTTGTTTAGGTTTTTAATATTAACTTAATGAAGCTATCTTCCTACAATATCTTCTTTATTATTTTGCCTCTAACTTTTGTTTCTCAAGCCATCACGTATTTTATGTTTTTTGTAAAATGTATGTTAGAGGTCATTTTTTATCACTAACCACCTAGGCTAGTACCACCTATTGAAAAGACTATCCTTCTACCACTATTCTGCTGCAGTAACCTTTTAGGAGTCTTTTACTCTATAAATGCACATACTATTATTTTCTTTTTGTACGTACTATTATTGGTTTTCTTTTACAATTTATTTGTTGTGTTGATGGGTTAACTTTTAAATGAGCTAAAACTTTGAGTTGATTTTGTTTGAAACTATACCTGTTGTACGAAAGACTTAAGACTCAGAACACACATTTTGATCTGGCAGTGCCTGATGTATTTGTCTGTGAATGTCTCTAGTTGAACCTGCCTGGTTCCTTTATTCCATAGGTGCTGATAGTTGATCTCTGTGCTGACAAGTTCTTACAGGAGGTGAGTGACAAAGGGAATAATTACATAGTGTTTGGGATATATGTTTCTGTGTAGATAGTTGAACAGAAAATATGTGAACGTACTTAGAGAAGATGACTCAGGCAAGAATTTTAATTTCTACCCATACTTGAAATGATTGATAGTTTCTACCCATACTTGAATCATACAAGATTGACCCGAAAAATTTGGCTTAGGTTTATAACTGTCTATTCCAAAGAAGAAAGAGGAAACAGAGTAAATACCATGCTCAAAATAAGTAATTATCCCTTCAACTCCAGATTTATTAGCATAAAAGCCTCTAGTTTAGTTAAATTTAAAAGCCATTAGCTGCTTCCCAGCCACCATGAAGTAAACAGCTTTGCTCCACCATGCCCTTCTACTGTGATGTTCTTGCCTTCAAGCTGGCTAACCGTGGACTGAAACTGTGGGCCAAATAAATCATTTATTCATTAAAAAAAATTAGTTGGGCATGATGGTGCATGCCTATAATCTCAGCACTCAGGAGGCTGAGGCAGCAGGATTGCTGTGAGTTCAAGGCCAGGCTGAGCTACATAGTAAGTTTAAGAGCAGCTTGCACTACATAGGAAAACCTTGTCTTCCCCTACCAAAAAAAGAAAAAGAAAAAGAAAAAAAAAAAAAGAAATGCATTTATTGGACTGAGGATGTAGCTTAGTGGTAGATCACTTGGCTAGCATGCATGAGACCCTGAGTTTAATCCCCAGTACTGCCAAAAAAAAAAGTATATATATATATATATATATATATATATATATATTCTTTTAGATAATCAGAATCTAAAGATTAATAAGACAGACACATTTGAACACTCTTATAGTGCTTGATTGTCTTACAGACCAAATGAGTGGGGAAATACTAAGTTTTAGAAATGGTATACAGAAATAGAAATTTGAATAATATTGGGTAGGAGCCAAAAAGAAGCTATTATTTCTTCTGGGTATTGAAGTAGAAAGGAAAAGTTAGTAAATCCTTCTCAGTATCCCTGGATTATAAACCATATATAGATTTGTAAGCACTGAAATACAGTATGAAAAGAATAAAAAACCAGAATTGGAGGCTTATGCCTATAATCCCAGCAGGTGGGAGGCTAAGTAAGGCAGGAGGATTGTGAGCTCAAGTCCATCCTGGACTGCATAGGGAGTTTAGGCCAGTCTGGACTACATGAGACTCTTAAAAAAAAAA
>RJWT010049476.1:0-10989 GCA_004365215.1 Cuniculus paca
GTATCAGTAGTGCATAACTTTCTGGGTGTTGATGACTTCCCAAGTTTTCTCACTGCACTGAGTGATTCATTCTTGATCTACTGATGTGTGTGTGTGTGTGCGTGCGCACACATGTGTACATGTGCATGTTTGCATACCATCCAGTGTTGTAGTGTGATGGGAATAACATCAAAAGTAGAATACCAATCCCATCACTTGCTAGTCATATGCCCTTCAATGAGTCTTTTGAAATGTCTGTACCTCTTTTTAAAGTGGGTATGACAGAACTGTAAAAATTCCCTTAATAGTCAATATTGAGGAAATTCTGGGAGCTCACAGCTCATAGAGGTTTCAGTCCATAATCAGCTGGCCCCAAGGCAGGTTGGCTTGGCAGGGGAGAACAGTTCATGGTGGGCAGAAGACAGCAAAGCGAGTGTAAGAGAGAGGAGACAAGCCTCTTTCTGTCACTTTTATTGTATGCAGGTTACCTGCCCTAAGGCAGGTGTAACACTCATACCCTTAATCCTAACCAGAACTAAGCCAAACCAATCAGTGGACTAATGTACTCATCATACACCTTGATCCCAGCATCACACACTCTAGATTCAGCCATCTCTGAAAAAGCCCCATCTAAGATTGTGTGAGGCTTTGGGCAGACATTTAGGTACAAACCACAACAGTAATCCATGTGTGTCTAGGAATCTGACCATTCTGTGTTTTCCATCTTATTAGAATACAGTTTCTAAAAGTAGCTATTGATGATCTAATTTTCAGATGACATGATACTCTACGTAGAAGACCTACCAAAAGACTTCCAGATTTAATAACTAGATTCATTCGTGTAACTGGATACAAAAGTCAATAGTGTTCCTGTACACAAATGACAAAATCACCGAGAGAGAAATCAGGGAAATTGTATCTTTCATGATAGCATCAAAAAAATGAAATACCTAGGAATCAATCTAATGAAGGAAATAAAAGATCTCTACATTGAACACTACAGTAATTTGAAAGGGAGATTGAAGAGAATATCAGAAAATGGAAAGATATCCCTTGCTCTTGGGTAGGAAGAACAAACACAGTAGAAATGGCCATACTTTCAAAATTGTTATACAGATTTAATGCAATATCAATTAAAGTATCATTAGCATACCTCACAGAACTAAAGAAAACATTCCTAAAATTCATTTGGAACCAGAAGAGACCTAGAATAGCAAAATCAATTCTGGGCAACAAAGAGAAGACAGGGAGCATCATGGTCCATGGCTTGAAATTATACTATAAATCTACTATGATAAAAACTGCATGCTAGTGGCAAAAAACAAAAAGAGAAACAAAAGGAAAAACCAGACCTGAGGATCAGTGGAACAAATTAGAAGATGTAGAGCAACTTCAAATACATGCAGCCACCTGATCTTTGACAAAGGGGCCAAACACATTTACTGGAAGAAAGACAGTCTCTTTAATAATGGTATGAGAAAACCTGGCTTTTCACATGTTGAAGTTTAAAAGTAGACCCGTATCTTTCACCATATACTAAACATGCTTACTTTGTACAGGACAGGTTGCTCTGAAGGATGCCTTGCTTTCCTTTTTATTTTTTCTTTCTTTGTCTCAGAGACACCCAGTTCGTTCTTTGCTGTTTTAATGGTTTTCCAGGATGATTTTCATTGGTTTACCACATTTTCTTCTCATGGACCAAGAAAGTATAAGAATGGCTTTAAATACATTAACTTTTTTTTACTTCTTCAGTGATTTTCAGTTATACTAGATTCTAGCTAGGTATGTGACACATGCGTGAAGAAAAACAAACATAGGCACCCCTGTTTGTCTTCTAAGAGCAAGAATGTGGGTTCAGCACCAAGTGGCCTGCTATCAACAGCAGGAGAAACTGATCAAGCAGATGTGATTCTGGTGACAGTGGCCAGCTCAAGTTGATATGGCTTAGTTTGGAGAAGCTCAAAACCAAAACGAAACCATCAGGCAAAGGCAGAAATAGGTCACAGCTTCCTGAAGAGGACTCCGGGGACTGCGTAGTTGGCACCCACACGCAGCTGGGAGGTGAGCCCCGTGCATGTGCAGTGGTCCGGGTTGGTTTTCTGTCAGGCTATCGTCCTCAGGTGCTGAGAATCAAGAGGGATGGGTGGCTTCCTCCTTGTGCAGGTGATCCACAGCTTGGAACCGAAGAGTCAAGTGGATGCCTCAGGTCCTCTTTTCTCAGAAAGAAACCTGACACTCACAGAGGCACCCTTCTAGTTTCAAAGTCATAGGTATTCAGTGCCATATAAGAAGCAGAGACAAAAATCGAGCATCTTAATGATTAAAGTCATAGTCTAGGTCCTACCCCAAACCAGTGGACTATGGCAGCACAAACTTACTTTTCTCTGATGATTTATCCTCATTTATTTAAGTATGTTTTCCAGGTCTGCAGTCCCCAGCCGTCTTTTCCTTTTTCTATCTGCTTTTCCTCTCTTGAGCATTGTAGTTTGCTCTTGGTTGCCTAAAAAAGCAATTTTTTTTTTGTGGCACCGGAGATTGAACTCACGACCTTGTGCTTGCCAGGCAGGTGCTTAAGCCACTGAGCTAGATCCCCAGTCCCCCCAAAAAGCAATTTTCATTGAGGATTGGAGTAGTGTCTCATGCCTAATACTTACATTTAATTTCAGAATTCGAGAGAGTAAATATTCTCCTATAATTGATGAATGGAGCTGTAAGGGTAAGAAGGCAGTGGGGCTGCTATTTTTACAGATTCAGGTACAACATGGTCTCTTGGAGGTTTTTAAAGATATGAAAGAGTCCTGCCTCACTGGGTAATTTAGCTGAGCGGATTTCAGACCAGGGTTTTACAAGTGTGTACTGGTTTCCTCCACTGATTATTATAAGAGGCAAGGACTGGAAATAATAGAAGAAGGATTGGTCAACAAAAATGAATCATGACTTGCTGATTTGGAAGGTCCTCAGCTCTCCAGATGCCTAAAAATGATGAAATTAAACACTGGCTTCTGCATGGTATCTAATGTACAGCACCATCAAGAAAGAACAGTGCAAATAGGAAGATGAGGGTGTCACCATTAAGACCTTGAAAGGCCAGGTATGATGTTCAAGATCTCTTCGTGGGACAAAAGCCTTCTAATGACATCCAGGTGTGTCTCCCGTTCTCTCCACCGAGCACTACATCCCCACGGAAATCCAAGCATTGCCCCATGCTGTAGAGGAGTCAAGGTCTGACTTTCTGTGGAATCCAGGGGAAATGTTGCAGCATTCACTGACTTGGCTTCCAGCAAGATTGCTATTGGTCAGGTCATTAAACCTTGCAAACAGGTCACAGGCTGGATGAAGGGAGGGTTGAAGCAAAGTAGAACAGGCCAAGACCAAAGCATTTGAGAGAACACATGGGTATGGTACCACAGCTGCCCTGTGGAAAGTTTATATAGTAACTCGTGTTGAGTACTTGTTACTCATAGGCAAATAAAGAAATCTGAGTCCTCACCTTATGCTGTATATGAAAAGAAATTTCTGTTGACTCAAGGAATTAAATACGGCAAAATAATGTTTTTATGAACACCAAGTGGTGAAGGTTTCCTAAAAGCAGAGGGCGAAAGGAAAAATATAAGGATCTTAGAAAAAATTAAAAATGTTTATTCTCTCTTGTGTCAATTAAAAATGAATTAATTAAGAATATTTTGTTTTTCAGAGATACTATAGTTTAACCAGGAGAAGATGTTTGACATGTGCAAAAGCAGTAAATGGTTATGATGTAAAATATACAAATAATTGTGTGTAGACCAGAGTGTGAACTTTCTTCATCTTCATCTTCATTATCTTAGTACTATTTCTCTCTTCTCACACTTCTTCTAATCTATATTTAACCCTCCATCTACATTTAAATCATGGCATAATGATTCATGTTTTTCACTTTTCTAGCTAGAAATAATGCTGTGTTTATGTACATAGTTTGAGGCTATCTTGAATTCTGCTTTTCGTTTTCCACTCAATATGTTCATGTGTCTTTTCCACCCCAAAGTTCTTAATGAGAATATAACATTTTAAGTGGTCACAGACCACAGTGAGAGAATAGTGAACACATATTTTATTCTAGAGAATACACTTCTATTAATTGTTTGTATTAATGAAAATCAAGCTTCCTTAACTCATAGTAGCTTTTTTTTTTTTGCACTGATGACCTTATAATCTGTTTTTATCTTACCTATAACCTCCTTCTGCCACAGGACCTCATAAGCCAATAATATATTAGCGTTCTAATTTGTGAGAAAGCAAATCTTGCTGCTTAAACTTGGCATCTTCTATTTTCAGTGGGGATTGTCTTTCTGTTCTCCATGTACCTATATCTGTGAGTGCCTAAGAGTTACCTACACTACCTTCCACAACACAACTTCCTAGCTGGACTGCAGACTATCCTAGGCTTTGGTTTGTGCTCTCACACCTTGCTGGAATGGGTCTCCCACTAGTGCATGTTGCTGTGTCTCTAACCATCTGGCTATCTCTTGCCTATCTCTTTCTGTGTGTGATTTACCTTGTAGATTCTGATAACTGAAAACTCTTGCCTGCCTGGCTAGTAGATCTCAAGTCATCAACCTTCTTGGACAGTGATTTGTCCCAGGGACCATCTCCTGTGTCCTGGTAGACCTTGTGAGTTTTCCACCCTTCTTTCCTCCCCACTGAATATTCTTGTTTACTCATGGGGTAGTAAAATTCTATGGATAACTGAGTGCCCATCATGAATCACCTTACTCTTGGGTTCCAACCTATCTCTGCTCTTGGTTATTTTTCCATTTTATACACACATGCATTAATATCTTAATCCATTAGAGAACAGGCTGCACTGTTACATAAGCCACCTTAGCTGGCCAGTGTTTCTTTATTCCTTTGGTGAGGTCATGTGTTACAGCATCTTCACAGTTTTATTATGAGAGTCTCCCGGCATCGTAGAGTTGGTTTCCCTTTTACAGTTTCCTGCTGTTGGGACATACCTACACATGCTCTTTGAAATTTAGAAAGACCCTGAGTTTTCCAATCCATTTGATTCAAACTAAATCACTGCTGGAGACAAAAATGAACAATGCCTTATGTCTTTGAAGACTTATGACCCAGTTAGTTTATACAGACAATGTTAGATGATATCTTATACCAGGAGCTTGTAAGGGTTCTAATAGACAGTGCTAGCAACTATTTGAGGGCATAGAATTAAAAACAGGGCCATCTGCAGAGACTTGAAAAAGTAAGTATGAATTTTCCCAGTAGGGCAGAGAACTGATGGAGAATTTGTGATGGTTGGCAGCAGACTAAGCAATGCACGGCACCTGTGGGAAAGATCGCATGTGTTTATAGGGCAGGGGCGACATTCTTAGGGCTGAATGAGGGTGGATGACCGCGGTGTGAACAGCAAGCAGAGCAGCAGAAATACCAAGAAGAGCATCATTTTTCCTCCTAGAATTTAATCTCATCATCCAGGGAAAAGATTTCATGCAAAATTCTTCAAAAAGAAGTGCTAAAACCCCTATTTACCAAAAACTCCTAAAATACTACAATTGGTTTGGGTAGATTCTAATAATGCCTTTTCGTAACACTGATGGAGTGGAAGAATTTTTAAGGGAAAGAGCTCAAGTACACAGAAGTGGTTGTTCAAGCTGCCAGCCTATATTTTGGGACTCACATCAGATGATTAATGAGCTAAAGCTGTTAATGATCTGCTTCTGTGGAATATTTTTCATGCGATAGTCACATCCCGAATTTAGACCTGCGGAGCAGTTAGATGGTCAACCACTGGAATTGCATTTGAAAATTTATTTTAAGACCATAGAGGTTGGACACTTTCTTCGCTTTGGAAAAGGTCTCCGGATGATCTCAGCATATGAATCCCATGCAAAGACGTATCTGGGCTTAGACGCAGAACCATCTTGCTGACTGCTATTTAACAAAGGACTTTTGAATGGCTTAAAATCTAGTAGGTGTTCAGTAATATTTACCCTCTGAAAGATGAAACAAACAGAAAAACAGTATAAGAGAACCACACTGAGTTGGTGAGAAATTCCTAATGGAATTGTAAAAGCGATACCAGAGTCCAACAGGTATGTTGAACTGGTGCGTGGTAGAACGCAAATCATCCTCAAAGTGGATCTTGAGATACTAAAGCCATCTTTCTTGATCTCAGGTCAGAGACAAGAAGGACGGGCATCTGAAGTAGAGAACTGATGAAATTTATAAAGCAATCTAAGGTTTACCATGGCTCAAATGCTTTTGTTAGGAGAAATGACTTTCTACTTCTTCTGTTTTTCATTTCTTCTCTTGTTGACCAATTTTTGCTTGTATACAAACATATATTCTCTAGACCTTCCTGAGTAATAGATCTATAAACAGCTACAACAGCTGTGAATATACAAGGAAAGAATAAGCTGTGTGTAGCTGGAGTACAGTGCAGAGAACAACGAAAAGGAGGATTTACTTGTGTCAGGAGGGTGTCTTCTTATTTGCTGAATCATACCCATCTTAAAACAGTTAATGCTCAATCTCCTGTCTTATACTCCATGCACTATAAAAGAATTTAGCAAGTAATATTTGCCACACACTATGCTTACATTTAAATGAAATTAATTTTCTTCTTACATATCTGCTTTACCTCTTCAAATGTGGTTCCTTCTCAGAATCATGCTTTTAGCTCATCAAAATAATTTCATGCTTTTTCTTTTTTTGGTTATAGACTGGTTCTTTTACAGACACTAAAATGTGTAGGAAATAGCAAAGCTGAGCATTCTCATTTTTCCATTGCTGGCTGAGGAATGGTGGAGACTAAAAGGTAGTCTTGTTGCCCTCCTTGTGTGAAAGGGGTGAGGGAGCCACATGTCATTCATAGACTAGGAATTCAGCGATGTTTCAGTAGAAATGCACCACCATAATGTGTGTGTTGAGAGCTGTTGTAACAACACATCCCAGAATACATTTCATTGATATCAAAGTCAAGAAAAGAAAAAGTTGTCTTAATTGTTAGTACAGTGTGTGCATTCTACATGTACTAGTGATGGTTAATGTTACATAAGGGATCTGTATGTTACACCAAGGTTCTCTGGGGCATTTTTTATCACTAATTAGTAACTAACTGCAAGACTTCAAGCATTAATAAGTCCATGTGATACATGTCAGATACTTATCATATGTAGAATTCTTCTATACCTATCTGGTCCAATATTGCTGGTAAACTCATATGATTGACACTATTTTCTTCATTTAGGTATAAGGACATTGGAAGGTTGATACCTTCCCCCTGGCCATTGTACAGTTAGCAACAGAACTAACATTTTATTCTAAAATTGACTGAATAAGAAACCCCAAGCTCTTAACATCTAAACCATACTCCCTGAGTAGGGCTCTGCTCTGCAAAAAAAAAAAAAGTTAGAACTAGCCCTTGTATAAGGCTTTTTCCAACCTCAATAATCAATATTGGATTGCAAGTTTGTGTCTTAAAAAGCAATCATTAACTCTAAACAGAAAATACTAACATACAGATCCCTTATGTAACATTGATATCAAAGTCAAGTAATCCAGAGATCTTGAAAGGTTTACGTCCTTTGTCTTCCCACACACTACTGTGCCTTGTCTCCAAGCTGTGCATGTAATTTTTAATATCTACTGGGGTCAGAGAGAGCTTTTGAGTTACCAACTCGATAATAGAGGCTGGCTGTTGAGGGAACAGCCTGCTTGTGGAGCTCTGACCATTTGCCCATTAACATTTTTGCTTATTTTAATTGAAAGAATGGTACACCTACAATTTCCTTTCACATTGTACAAGTATCATGCTGACAAACATTGATCTTTTGCAAAAGACCAGAAATGTTTCGCTTTCAAAATGTTCTCCTTATTATTTCAGAAAGACAGGCAGCTGTCTTTGCAGGGAAGCTCACTGCCCTCCTGGGCGTTCTGTGCCTGGGTTTTGTTCCTTTCCTTTGAACATGTTGTGCTTGTTAGCATCACACCCGCACCTAGAAGGGCAGGGAGCAGAGAGGGCATGTTCCCTTGCCTGCCTCAGAGTGCCACGTGCACAAACAAGCCAAGTGAAGCAAGGACTTGAGAAAGCGTCTGCCTTCTCTGTGTCTTCAGGCTTGCCTTCCTCTGTATCCACTTTGGAAATCACTGGCTGAATATTTCGCTTCATCTTCTGCTGGCAAATCAGGATGTAGCACTAGATAATGGGGTGATTTAGAATGTCAGTAAAAATGTATTTAGGTTCTTCCCTTGGCTTCCTAGGTTTAAATTTCTCAGTGGAGGAAATGCATTCAGAGTACTCTCTTATTAAAAATATTAATATTTTCACAGATGGTTTTGTGCAAATTCTGTCATTACTCAAACTGGGGCCTAAATCCCTGCCAGTTTGGAATATGTTCTTAGATATGTTCTTCACTTTTCCATGTTTTTACATTGTGTTTTGACTAATAAAACATTTAATTGAAATATATTCTGAATTGCCTGCATTTTAGCCTTTAACTGCATCCAGGTTTTACTATTTCTGCTGCCATAATTACTTTTCTGTTTAACTTTATTCCAGATAAAGATCAAATATAAATGTTTTCAGCACCTTGTAAAAATGAGGATTTTGCAATAATTTGACAAACGGAGGAACAAAGCCCTGACATGTGTCTCACCGATGAGACTGGGCATGCTCAGGATGCCCTAGGCTGCAGCAGGAGTCGCCAGGTTTAGAGAATGCCAATGCTTCCTTTGTCCGTGTCAATTTGGCACAGTTCTTTGTCAACAAAGACTTCCTCTGCTCTCGTTAGTGACTCTGATTGCAATGTACACTCATGAAATGCAAAATGCAGTAATGCGAACTGAAAATTCAAGTAGACAAGAAACCAATGCAGCATTAATAAGTGATTCCTAATTAAAATCAGCATAGAGAGTTTCTCACAGTAGAATTTCATCAAAGAGAGAAGTCTGATTCGTTCAAGTAGTCAAGTCTTAAAGTTGATATTTTATAAATCATAGCAGTGCATATAAACATGTCCAATACTAGTATATTTAGGCCAACATGAGAATCAATGTCTTATTAAATATGTATTATTATTATGACCCTTATTTATAATTTTGTTTCAACAAAGCAATATAGGTGAAATTATTGATTTTAATTAATTACTTTTCTACTTTTATTCTCATTTATTTTGTACTCTTTTTATTTTACAGGTGCATTGAATTCTTAAGATTAAGAAATTTGTGGCATGTTGTTCATAGCTAAATGAATATGTGTTCAAAAAACCAGCAAAGAGACTATATATCATAAAAACTTTAGAACAAGTACTACATGCTCTAAGAATGATAACATTTGGGAGAAAATTCCAGTAAACTGGAATTATAGAATTGGAAGAGACATTAAATGTTACCTAGCCTAATTCCTTTGTTTAAGCAAAATGTGAACTCAGGTAGTTAAAACCATTGTCCAAGATTATATAGCAGGTTCAAGTCCTCAAGGAACAAATATTTCTGTGCATATAATCTGCATTGCTGACATTAGAATGCACACACATGCTTAACGGTAGAGTCCTACTTAGAACCTATCCCTTCAGTGGTCAAGTCTAGCCTGTTTCACTCACCATAATCTTTTTAAGTCTGCATTCCAACAAGATGGAGCTCAGTGACAATCACAGTGGCCTATTCTGTTCTTGGTTCTGTGCGTTAACACCACTAGCCATTTTCAAGTGAGTGGGAGAGGCTGATTTCTTTGGTTTTACTCATATAAAAAGGCAAGTGAGGGAAAAGTTACAGATATGTGTACTGATCTCAGATTAGCCATTTAGAAAGAACTATGACTCATTCCCAACCTTCTCTTATGAGGAGGTTACAACTTCATGATCTTCATTTGGCCTTTCCAACTGTAATGGCAAGCAACAGAAATTAACGTGGAACATTTGTGAATTAATGAAGATGTCCCTGTGATTTGTGTGCTCAGTCTAGCAATTACCCAGTAAACTTGGGATGACACAGGCTTTTATTCCAAATATCAATCTGCGTTGTGGTCAGCATCTACCTAGTTCACTAGTTCAGAGGAGTGACCACGAGCCTGACTATGCTGCAAAGTCATCCACAAATTTTAAATAGCACTTATGCAAAAAGTAAGGAAAACACTCTGGGATTGAATGGGTGTCATGGATGAAATTAATTGCCAAAGAGCAATACAAAGGAAGTACCTTCAAGTTTAGATGTGGGAACTAAAATTTAGAATGTGCAATCAAATCCTGGAAATTAATAATAATCAATAGTAACCCTAATATAAAAATTAGAAAGAATTTAACAGGGTAATATCTACGAGGAAAAAAAAATTTAAATGAACAAGAATGAGGATGCTTGGAATTATTGCCAAATACAAATCAAACACAAAACAAAAATACTTTTTTTGAAATTTTTAACAGGCAAAATTAATACGTTGAATGTTGCCAAGAGTTAGTGAGAACACAAGCATATATAAAACTTCAGGGTTTGCTCTTGGGAGCATGGACTGCTAACACCATTTGGAAGAGCAACCTGTCATTATTTAGCCAAATTATGCATACAGCGCAGTGGTTTCATTTTTAGCTATATACCCCCAAACTTACTCACATGGAGCTCTAAGGAAACATGTTTAAGAATATTCATTACTGCATTATTTTTGTGTTACAATGAGTTGATTTCAAGATGACCATCCATCTAGGTGAGAAAGGACAGCAATGATTTGGTAGATATCCACCAAGCAGTATCATGACAGTCATAAATAGCAACTCCAATGGACCGAATGTATATGGAGCAATATGGATGGATTTTAGAAGTGTTTGCTTAGTGAAGAAAGAAACATAATAAATATTCACATGATGCCATTAAAAGAATTTGAAATGCATGCACATGAAAGTTTAAAAAGAATATATTAAATAGAAGAGTTTTTTATGGAGTAGGGAAAGTGGAGTGTGATGCAAACTTTAAAATATATAAAACAGAAATAAAATGATTTTGCTCTGCCCTGCAACATAGAAT
>RJWT010049477.1:0-10996 GCA_004365215.1 Cuniculus paca
GAATAATAAAAATAATGAAACTGCAGCTCCCACTTGTATTTGCTATATATTCATCCCATTTTAGAACACTCCTTGCCAAGTTAGTATTCTCAATCTGATTTTTATGGATGAACCACCTCAGGCTCAAAAGAACTAACTCACCTATTGTTAAACAGTTGTAGTCCAAGTTGAGGGTCAAACTCATGGGTCTTATCTCAGTTTTCCACTTCCTTCCCCATGGCAAGCTTTTCCCCCTATAGTACTGGCATTGGCTTGCTATTTTTACAAATAAAGTTTTATTGGAACACAGCTGACTATGAAATGTTCAGGAATTTTGCAAGTGGATGCTCAACAGTTGGTGGTTTAAAACTAACCATGGTGGGAGCATTTACATCATGGCAATTAACAAACACTATGTATTAGGGCTTTGTTTTTTTAGAAAACTGGTTTGCCAGCATGTCACTGGCAAAATGAACAGTCACCAGAGCATCAGTTTCAGTAGTTACTTCCAAGGATTTTGCTTGGGAATAGACTGAATGGAAGTGTTTTGGTTACTTTCCTCTCGCTGGGACAAAATACCCAACGCCCAAAATGAAGGAAGGAAAGGTTTGTTTAGCTCTCTGTTTATGGAAGTTTCAGTCCATAATCAGCTGACTCCAAGGCAGGGTGACATGGCACAGGGCCAGCACTTCAAGGCAGCAGCCAGCAAAAGTAGCCAGAGCAAAAGGGGAATGAGCAAGCCTCTTTTCCTTCCTTATATTTGCACACAGGCCACCCTCCCCCCAAGGCAGGTGTATCACTCACACCACCTCCATGCCCTCCTCTTGCACAGGCTCAGAATATTTACAAAGTAAGGATCCTGGCTCCCTGCTGAGTCTCTCAATTAAATTTCTAAACTTCTCAAGTTGACACAATGTATCAACCATAACAGGAAAGAAAACGGTTTATCACGGCATACTCAATTCTATGATATTTTAGACTTAACGGAAACTATTTTGCTTCCTTCAATATAAGGGTTGTTAAAACTCCAACACACAGTAAAATCCACTCCCCTACTGTCCAAGGCTCAGCCAGATTTCCCAAGCACCCTCCTGGCACCCATCCTTTTCCTAACCCCAAAGATGGCATAGCAAGATGCCATGAGTGGGTGTGAGACTTCATAGGCATAACCCCAAGGCTGCTCTCTTTTACTAACTTTGCAAACACCACTACTTTATACCAACAGAGTGACTGCAACACACTTCGCAGAGGAATTGAGCCCAGGTATCGAGAATAAGCACAGTATGCAGCTGACCACACCTCACCACTGCATTCCATCCAGGTCCTTGTTTTTCAAGCTCACTTTAAAGATGCATATACATTCTCTGAACTGGTTTGGCCAAAGAGAAAAAATTTCACTGCAGACATGGTACTTATGATGTCACACTCAGACTCTTCTGTAAGAAATCATTCGTTCACCCATCCATTCATTCCGTAAACATACAGTCAGCACCTGTCACACCCGTCCTTTAACTGCTAGGGGGCACAGCCAACAGAAATGCAAGTATGGTCCTTTGTGCTTTTCTCAGGCCCTTCCACAACTCTGCATTCCCTACAGGGCAAATTCCCACCGGAGCTCAACACACAGGGCTCCCATCGCCTGGCCCTGGCATGTGTCTACAGGGCCCCCATGCAGTTTATGGAATCAGATGTGCTTGCATGACTCTGCCCATGAACTGCCCAGGCATCTGAAGGCTGCATCTCTCTTGTCTTGAACAATATCTTGGCAGGCAAAAAATTAGGGGAGGGCTGTGAGCACAGAGAGAGCTGTTTGAAGCCGACCCAGTCACGCTTGCCTGTGGTGTGAGAAGAAACTGGTTTCTTTTGGAAAGACACTTTTTTTCCCCAATCACACAGCCATTGTCACACCAAATGCATGGGGTTTTTACACAGCAAGCAACTTTCCATCTCTGAATGCCAACTGAGTATCCAATGATCCAATATAATTCTGACACCACCAACCTGGAGTCGGCATCAGATTCCACAGAGTAAGGGCTCAGCCCACAGGATTGCCCCCACTGTCAGACACTAGGACCCCTCCTCAGGTTCAGTAATTTGTTTGGATGGCTCATGAACTCAGGGAAATATTTTATGTACATTTTTGGGCTTATAAAGAATACAATTCAGGAATGGCCAGGTGGAAGAGATGAGCAGGTATAGGGACCAGGGTGTAAGGGGCAGGTGCATGGAGTTTCTATGTACACACACCACTCTCCACGCCTCAGTGTGCTCACAACCTGGAAATGCATCACATCTTTCTATTCAAGATGGTTCAGAGATTGTTTTGGTTTTTTGTGGTATTGGAGATCAAACCCAGCAGCCCACCCCCTTTTTAAAAGATCTTAACCCCCAGTCCTCTCTTTTCCTGGAAATTGGTGGGTGGAGAAAAATTCTCTCCCTCTAATCATTGGTCCTTCTGGTGACCAACCCTATCCTGAGGTTAGTGACCCAAGCTTAGGCCCCTTAGTAGCCTAAACTCAGGGGTGATCCAACAGGGCTCCTTATGTCTAGCAAAAGATATTCCTCTCACTCAAGAAATTCTTTCTTTTTTTTAAGAGAGTAGAACAAAACAAAACAAAACAAAACAGAATAGAGTCAAACACAACATAGCATTTCAAAACAGAACACTGCAAGCAATACAGGTCTTCAAAACATAACGACAGGAGATTAACAATGACTATCCTAGTGTCTCTTGCCTTCTTTGAAATGGTTGTTCATACATTCACAGACAATATGCTCAAACAAAACAAAATAGTATAAAAACAGATAAAACAAAAGAGTGAAAGCATTACAGGCCTTCAAATCAAACAACAAGAAACCAATAATAGCTCCCTTAATGTCCCCTGTTTTCTTCAAAAGAGCTGTTCCTATCTTCTCACATATTGCAATCAAATAGTAGAAAAGAGACTTAAACCAATCAAATCAAAGAATAAAAGCACCATTGGACTTCAGAACCTTTCCCCCATATTTATCAGGAATTTTGTATCTTATTGAGTCTTTCAGTTTCTTACACTAGGGAGAGGATGTGGTGTTTACACATGTGAGTTTGGTTTATTTCGCTTATGAGTATGGTCTCAAGTTGCATCCATTTACCTATAAAAGCCTCAATGTGATCATTCCTTATAGCTGAATAGTACTCCATTGTATAAAAGTACCACATCTTTTTTATCCATTCCTCAGTTGATGGGTGTTTGAGTTGTTTCCAAGATTTGTCTATTACAAATTGTGCTGCTATAAACATGGGTGCACATATATCACTGTGGTATGATGATTTCACTTCTTCTGGGAATATGCCCAGAAGTGGAATAGCTGAGTCAAATGGGACTTCCAATCCTAGCTTTTTCAGGAACCTCCAGACTGATTTCCACAGTGGCTGCACCAGTCTACACTCCCACCAACAGTGGAGAAGGGTTCCTTTTTCCCCACAGCTTCTCCAGCGTTTGTTGTTGGTGGTTTTCTTGATCCTGGCCATTCTTTCTGGAGTGAGATGGAATCTCAGAGTTGTTTTAATTTGCATTTCTCTAATGACCAATGATGCTGAACATTTTTTCATGTATTTATTTGCCATTAGTGTTTCTTCAGCTGAGAAGTGTGTTTTCATCTCAGATGCCCATCACTCAAGAAATTCTAAATATTTTAGGATCTCTGTTCCTGGAAATGGGGGCAAAGACCAAGCATATTTTTTATATGATACTCTTGATTCCTGCAGAAAAGGAAGAGGCAAAGACAAGTCTAAGAGTGCCTGATAATTTTGTCCCTGACATGACACAGCTGCCCAGAGGCCTGGCACCATCTATTTCCTGACCCCTCAGCCCCCTGTCCATTCTTCAGCTTTACATCTCTTATCTCCTGGTTCTGTGACTGTGCTTCTACTAGTTGTGAGCTTCCAACGGGATAAGACCATATTCTGATTTTTCAGTCTAAGAATATGACTGAGGCTCTATGACTGCCCAGTAAATGTTACAGCACTAATAAACAAAGGGCTACTGTACCGACCAGTGACTGCATGACTAAACTGTATTGACCCCTATGCTAAGGGCATTATACATTTTATATACTTATCCTCACACTAATGCTATGAGGTTGACATCATTGTACATACTGTATTTTACTGCTGGAGAATCTGAGAGTAAAGGAAGTTAAGTGAATTCCCTGGGGTCATATGGCTTATAAGTGGCAGATCCAGAAATAATGTGTCTTGGTTACTTTTCTCTCATTGCTAAGACAAAATACCTGATGCCCAAAATTAGGAAAGGAAAGGTTATTTAGCTTACAGATTTTGGAGGTTTCAATCCATATTCATCTGGCTCCAAGGCAGGGTAGCATGGCTAAGGGGCAGCCATTCACAGCAGCTGTGAGCGACAAGAAAAAAAGGGCAAAAGGGATAAAAAACATGCCTCCTTCCCTCCCTCATACTGTATGCAGCTCCCTGCCCCTGGACAGGTGCAGCACTCACACCACCAATCCCAGCGCTAGACAACTAATCAATCACAAACGCTAGAGTCAGCCACCCTAGAAAGGCCTGCCTCCCATGACTACATGAGGCACTGGGGGAATATTTAAATAAACCACAACATAATGCCAAGGTCTACCTGAATGTGAAGCCCAGTACTCTAAACCACTGGTCTACACTCCCTGTAACTAAAGTCAAGGCGCTGGCTAACCAGAACCATAGCCTTGCCTTTAGAGAGCAAAGCATATGACTTCACATTCCTATATGAAATATGCTATACAGAAAAACAGGATATTTCAGGCATTACAGATGAATACACACTGATAAGAAAAGTCTATGTAATATACTATAAAGATAAAAACAGCCATTTTCAAAGCCATATGCCCCATCATGTATGTGTATATAATTACACACAAAAAAATCTAGAAAAAAATATACACTGAAGTACTATAATATTTATCATGGATTTGTGAACTTTTTTACTTTTATTTTTAATGGACACACAATAATTGTACATACTTATGGGATACAGTGTGATAATTCAATACATGTACATGTATACAGTGTGTATTGGTCACATCAAGATATTTAGTTAACCATCATCTCAAACATTTATTATTTTTGTGTTGGGAGCATTCAAACTCCTTTCTTCTAACTATTATGAAAAATGCAATAAACTGTTGCTAACTATAGTCAACCTGTTGTGCCATCATACATTAAAAATTATTTCTTCTTCTCTTTGAATTTATCTCCATGTTCTAATGTAATTGGGTATGAACCACCCTCCCAGTGTAGGTACAAATAAGCTCTATTTGTATGATTGTATACCTGAGGTAGTCATTCAAACATGCTCATTTTGTCATCCTGGGCTTGACTCCCTTCCTTAATGGTTCAAGTCTCATCAGGATTGTTTAGTCCTATTTCCAATTTCTAGGAAAAAAGGAAAGTAGGAAAAACTCCCAGGCACTGGTCTATTTGCATGGTCTCTGTTGCTGTTAAAAATTGGGGTTGCTTAGCTAAATGCTTATTTACTGTTCCTCTTTCTGTCCCAGATCCTTGGACATCCTTGAATGACCTCAATGGTCCCTTCATAGATCAGCTGGGGTAACCCATGGGAGGGTGTCCAGAATTGTGGGCCTTTAGTTCACATTCACAAGCACAGCTTTTCCTCCAGGCTGTGTCAGTAGCCAGACTCCTGTCTCTCATAGTAAGCTCCCTTTGGAGCCCTTGCTCTTCTTTCCAATCTGCACATCTCCTTGGGGTCCACTGCAATCCATCTGGAAGTGTCCACTAGCTTTGACTCTCAAAAGAGAAACACTGGGGCCAAGGCCTGGACCTCTCTCCTCTCAATGGTGCAAATGGACCCACTTTCCCAAGGCACCCACCAAGCATATCAAAGGATATTCCCAGACAGCAGCCTCAGTCAAGTGGCAAGAGGAAGGCCCTCTTACCTTACACCCTTTCCAAGGAAGGAAGGCTTTTCCATTTGTCTAGTTACTCAAGTAACTCTTCCTGGAAGAAATATCTGATCCAAGTCTGTTTGCTTGTCCACCCAAATAACAAAGCTGCAAACTATAAACAGCAGTTTCTTAAAGATCCAACAGGTAGGCATCCCATTTGCTCTGGTATGTTGCCTCTAAAATTCATACTGGAGTTGAATCCCCACTGCAAGGTAAAGACAGTATGGGAACGTAGTCCAGTTATACTGTTGAGAGGCAGACCCTGTGAGAGGTAGTTATGATTAATCAGGTGAGGAAACTGAGGTCCAGAAAGCTTAAATAAGGTACTTTCCACTCGTTTTCCATTAGCAAGTGTCTCTGCACTTTAGTGGTGGTGAAAGTCTTCTCTCTGCACACTGTGGGAGCTGCTGCCACCAACTTGAGCCTTCTGGTGGAAGAGTCGGTGACACAGGAAGTTTTCTCATCCATGAGAACTCAGCCAGCATCATGTGCTTGTTGGAACACCTTAGAGGAGAGTATGGCCTTCCATGGTGGCCAGGAAAGAATGACCAAATCATTAAAGCTTTTGTTTGGAGCAGGTGAGATTAGTTAACAAGAAATCAACTTAGGAAACATGGTTCCCAAAACCTGAAAAAAGAAGGATCCATCCCAGGCCAACACTGAAGACCATTGCCAGCCTCCTCTGAGGAGAGCATATGGCCCAGCACTAGCATTTTGTGTATCCTTCCAGTTCCCTTCTGACAAGTATGTATGGCAAATGGTGATCCATTTCAGAGGAAAGCTTTCATCATTCCTCACAAACACTCCCTATGCATCTTAGGTGGTTTGTTGTAACTGTTACACTTGATATGGATGCTGGGGACAGTCATGAACTCTGGTATGTGGAGGGAAAAAAAAAACTAAAGAAAACAAGATCACTGATAGAATACTTTCGTAATGAAATGCAATGTGATGTGGTTATACCACCCACTGTGTAATTTACTTGTTTCTTTGTGGGAATGTCTAATTAGTGAGACGGAAATACTGTGCCCCAAGTTTGGCTGGTTTGGGATACCTATCTACTTCTTACCCTGAGCAATTACATATATCTGTATGTGGCAGAAACTGATTTTTGCCTTCCTAATATCTATTCTACCTTTTTACCCTATATGTTATGGAGACTAGTATGTGACAAGCTAAAACTCTGCAGTAACTGGAAGATGGGATGTGTAAGGACACACAAGGTACATCATTGGATGGAGTTCCAGGAAAGTTGCTTAAATTGATTCCCTTTAGCCTTTGCCACTTTCTTTGATCTGATACTTATGCTTCAAATGTAAATATGGTGACTGGGGCTACAGTGACCATGTTGCAATTTTAAAGAGATTTGAGGTTGAAAACAGTGTATTAAATTAGGAAGACAGAAATACAAAGGATTCTGAGTCCATGTTGACATGACGAAGCTGCCATACCAGCCTTGGACAACTGATTGAGGGAAAAAGGAACACCTATATCACAAACTACTAATATTTGGATTTTTTTATTATATTATATTTTATTATAATTTATGTACCACATTATCTTTAAGATATTAAATGATAACACACCCTCAGGATACAAAATCTTATACCAGCTGGCAAATGATTATCAAAGTTGTAAAATAAAACACAATAGAATATTAAAGTTAATAATTAAGCAATAATAAAAGTAATAACCCCATTTGCAGATAAGAAATGGTGAAACCCAAAAACATGAAGGAACTCACACAAGTTCACCAAGCTCCTGAGAAAAACATCCAGGGTCAGAGCCAAATCAACTGTCTCCCACCTCAGGTTGTCTTCAAATTACAACTTGGTCGACTTCCTCCAGAATCCTTGCATGAAGGCCACTCTGTTAATGCCAAAAATAGCACATGATGCTGTCCCATACCATGTGACTTTTAATCATGATATAGCAACCTGATAGGATTAAGAAATAGCTACTGGACTAGTAAAGCACACTTCTAGATGTGTCTGGGTAGGTCATGAAGGCTTCTTGGGTACTATATATGGTCCCTGGTCCCTTCCTGTCTACCACTGTTCCCCTGCTATACTTCCCAGCCGCCATGAATTAAGCGTCTTTGCTCTGCCACGCCTTTCTACCATAATGTTTCCGCCTTGGAGCTAGGAAGTCATAGACCAAATATCCTAAGACCATGAGCCAACTTAAACTTCTCTTCCTTCAAGCTCTGAGTGTTGGGTGTTGTATCTCAGCAACGGGAGAAGTGACTAATACATACCAAACCCCCTTTTCCCTGCCACTCTCTCCCTCCCAAAATGACCTCTTCAAGAACCCTGCCTTAGTTACTTTTCTCACTGCTGAGACAAAATACCTGACACCAACCAGTTAAAAGAAGAAAGGGTTATTTCAGCTCATAGTTGTAGAGGTTTCAGTCCCTAGGCAGCTGGTTCCAAGGCAGGGTGGCATGCAAGAGGGACATTTCAGAGGAGAAACAGTCCATGGCAGAGCAGACAGGAGGCAGCAAGTCACAGACAGCCAGCAGCAAGTAGCCAGCAGCTAGTAGCAAGTGACCAGGCTGCCTTCTTCTTTTCCCCTTATATTCCATCCAAACTATAAACTTACTGATTGGTGCCACCCATACCCAGGGTAGGGCTTCACATTATCCATACCCAGAACTATGCTAAACCACACACCCTGCACTACACATCCTTATTCCCAGTATCATGCACCCTACACCCATCCAGCTCTGAAAAGCCCCACCTATGAGCACATGAGGCATTAGGGGAACTTCTAAACATATGCCATAACAAATTCCAAGATGGAATATTAAATTATTCCAGAAAAGATACTTTTAAGTAAACAGCAAATTCACAATGTGCAAGAAAAGATAAGAAGGTAGAAAAAATTACTCCAGAACAGAGTTCAACAAATCAAGGTCGCTAGTCCAAATCTGGCCCATGACTTGACTTTGTTAATAAAAATTTTTATTGGAACACAACCATACTCATCCCTTTATGTCTTGTGTTCGAACGCCTTTGTGCTACAACAACAGAGTTGAATCTCTGCAACAGATATCATATGACCTGAAAAGCTGAAAAGCTATACTCTCTGACCTGTTAACAGAAAATTTTTCGACTCATGATGTTTGTTGACTCAAGCAGTAAGTGTGTCTTCTCCTTTTGGTGGCAGTTACCAGCAATGACCATTCATTCATCAACAAATCCCCCACAACTCCAGCAAGCACACAGCAGAGGAAAGGAATATCAGATGCCCAGATAATCTCCCCAGTGGCAGCATTCAAGTACTGGCCACAGGTTTTCTTTTTTTATTTTTTAATCAAATAAAAACACAAACCACTAAAATACAAGTCCGTGAGACTGTTAAAAGAGAGAAGATTCCCACCCATCAGACCACCTCAAAGGAGGAGCTACAGACCACCTAAAGAGCTGGAAAAGGTCAGGGAAGACTAGGTGGATGACATGAAAAAGGAAATAAGGGAAATTGGAAGAGGCAGAGTACTCCTAAGGGGGGCAAGAGAGACAGATGGGTTGTCACAGAGGGTAAATTGCTCTGAGGAAGAGAAATGTGCCAAGAGCAAAGAAAAAAATCAAATCCTGGACCCACCGCCTGAGATGGGGAAAGGAATAATAAAGACAAGACTGCAAGGAAAATGATGTACAAATGGTATTTTTCTAGAAATAGACTAATAAAATGCAGATGAAACCCATCAAATTGAAAGATGCTTTTCATCACCTGAAACACAACAGCACAATGTGCTAAAAAGTATATGGCTGTGAAAAACCAGTTGGAAAGGGGTTTAAATTCTGGCTCCATTGCTTCCTGGTACATCCATGTCAAAATAAACTTTGCTGAGAGCAAATTCTTATCATAATCCTGCTTACCTAGCATGGCTCCTGACAAATAACAGAACTTTGACTGATGGTGGTATTTATATCAGGGGTGATATTCAAAATATTCATTGACAACCATAGCATAGGACTTGACTGATTAAAACAGGTAACTACCAGTAAGTCATACAAGCATGTACCAGCTGGCTCTGAAATGAGACAAAGCAAAGCTTAGGGTAGTTTTGTAAAGAACAGGTAGAGCTTCACTCCTGAATAAGCATTACTTACTATGAACATGTATATTCAATGATTAGAAAAAGATATGAGTTCCAACACTAGTTATCACAATAGATCTTTCTCCTTTTGATTTTGGAGCTCATCTATCTTTCCCAAGTTGGCACAGGCCCTGGTATCTAATTTCACTGGCTCAAAGGTAGGATCATCAAGGATTTAGTCATTTCTCACTGATTTCCAGGGAAGACTGTACTTTCCCCTAAAGTGTTCCAATAAGCACACAATGTTGAGTGCTCCCATTGACGGAAAATTCTACCAATTCTCAGACTTTCACCAGAAGGCGGAGGTGGTGGCAGCAGCTCCTGCGTGGTGCAATGAGAAGACTGTTGTCATCCCTTCACATGCAAAGTGACACCTGATGATTGAAAGTGGATGGAAAGTACATTGCTTGACCTTCCTGCACCTCGGCTTCCACACCTACAGAATGGGTATAGGGGGAGGAAGAAATCATTTTAGCAGCTTACAAATGTTTGAGCCTGAACTTCTAGGCTGAAAATATTCTGTCACCCACTTATCAGAGAATATTTATACCTCACACCTTATCAGTGACCAAGAATTTGGTTTCAGCTCAGTGTTGTATAGCTAAAAGAACATACGCTGAGAATGAGGCCAGGTTCAAGTCTCCATCCAAATATTAACTGGCCTGTTGGTGACTTTGGGGTGGCTGTAGTCCCAGTGGGCCGTAGTTCTCCCATCTGTCAGATAAAAAAGCCCAGCACTAGGACAACGTTGCCTTTGGAACTCCAGTGCAATGTCTCAAGGGGCTCAGAGAATGAGGCTGAACACTGGGGACCCTCTCTTCTCTCTGTCAGCAATCTATTTCCACCCAAACAATGTTCTATCATCTGTCTAAAATATTTTCTGGTCAAGTACCACTTATTATATTAAAAAGTTATTTTATTATTTAAAGAAGTAAAAAGTGAAAACCCCCCACTAACATTCCA
>RJWT010049478.1:0-10989 GCA_004365215.1 Cuniculus paca
TCATTAAGGGGAAAACAAAGAGGTGGTTTTGTTTATTTATTTAAGAGGAAAAATAAATGAGCTGTGACAAAACAATTTGAAACCAGGCCCCTCTGAGACCTGGGCTTTCACTTCCTTGATGGGAAGTAAAACAGAGAATCGAATCCCCCTCCAAATAAAAGTGAAGTTAATAATCAGACAGCTCGAGCCCAGGCCACATCCTGTGTCAGCTCCCTCCCTCCCCTGGCTCACTGTTTATAGCTGCTGAGCCCAGAGCCCACTTAACCCTCTCCTCCCTTTCCACAGAAGCCCAGTCCTGCTCTGAGGCTGGACACCAGCTCCTTCCAAGCAGGGGCTGGCCTAGGAAGGGGTGGCTCTCCCAGGCCTGCCCACCTGTCCCCCACGGGCAGCCACTGGCTGGTGCACTCAGAGAGACCAGCTGGATTAGGGGGATGTCCTCTGCTTGTCTTGCAAAAAACCCACTATCCCCCTTCCTGTTCACCCTTCTAGGGCAAAACCAGGTAAACCAATTCCTGGTCCAGACACCACACCCCCTCTGTGGCCTGGTGGCCTCCGAGAATGACATTCTGATGGATACAGGCACTAATCTTTGGGGTTCCAGGCCTATATAGAGAGCAGTGTTCTGTGTGTGTTTCTATGGGCTACTTTCTGTGAAAACGCCACTTCTTCAGCTGCCTTCCCATGTTGTAGCATGTTGACTTCTAGAACCCCACGGGTAAAAGTGGCAGCGCAGTGCCACTGGGTTCAGGAGGAGTTTATCGAGCGCTTTCTGCCCTGTAGGGTTATTGTTAGCCTCATCCTACAGAGGAGGAAGCAGGGGCGAAGATACTCGCCCCGTGTTACAGAGCTAATAAAGAGCAGAGATTGGAACCCAAGCATTCTGGCTGCAGAGTCTGGCTCTTCGCGCCTGCAGTGAAGGTCTCACTTTCTGCTCTGGCGCTGGGGATCTTTCCTGGCTTTCTAAAGCCTAGGATAATCTCACGAACACACTGCAAAGGTCTCAAAGCCCAACGACTTTTTTTTTTTTTTTAAAGGGAAGGAGGAGGCTATTACGGAAGTTTATTTAACAAAAAGTTTTAAAAAAACATACACGACCCGATTTTTATGTCATAGTATAAAACAGAAGAGGGGACAGGGATGTCAGCTGAGCACGCCTTGCTTAAGGTTATTGTGAGGCTTCTGTGATCAGGACTTTCCTCACGTTCCCACCATTCTGATATTGTTTTTTTGTCCACTAGATGCCACCTCTGCCAATGAAAGCATCGATCGCAAGATTTGGAAAGAGTTCAGATCCCCACAGTGTTCCTCACACACATTTGCCACTGTTTAATTTCGGTGTCCCCCCCCCCCCCAGTATTAGAGATGGAACGCTAGGCCTTTACACCGAACAAAATCCTTCCCATATTTTGAGACACCGTCTTGCTAAGTGGCTACGTTGCCCAGGCCGGCCTTCAGTCTCCCAGAGCGCTGGATTGCAGGGAGAGCTCGCTGTGCCTGGCTTAGTGGTGACGCTTTTCAGCGTGGGAGGCAGTTTTGTTCATGGTGTCGACTTGGTGGGCGTGGAGCTGGTTTCCTCAGGGTCTTTGGAGAACTTCTCAGCTGTGCCTTGGGCTCTCCTCCTTCATTCTGTTTCATCCTCGGGACAAAGGCACAGCAGCGCGACCTGCTGTGGCCCTCCTATCCAGCCCGGTCCGGGTTCCTGCACAGTGGCAAATCCCTCCGTGTCCGGCAGTGGGCCTCAGAACAAGGACCCAGACTCAGCCTGACTGCGGTGTCGGCAGTCTGGACACCCTTTGCTTAAGTTCCCTTGTCCCCTCGTCTTGCCAACCGCAAGCCCTTCACCTGAAGTCACACCCTCTGTGGTTGAAACTAGTCTGGAAGGAAGTCATCACCTGACCTGAGGCGACTGGCTGGGCAGGCCTTCCGCCTCTCCCGGGATGCCCTGCTCTGCATGCCATGGTAGTGGACTGGCAAGTGTGTCCCTGGCAGGGTCACCTTGCCCACCACTTGGCAGGTCCTTCCTCTCTGTGAGGGTGTGCTGTTCTGCCCCCTGGTGTCTGGAGGCCATCACTGACTGCTTGCCTGTAACTCGCTCCTATGGGGCCAGCTGTTGTTAGTGAACCCCAAACCCCAATCTTTGGCAATGAGTCGATCTGCCATGGGTCTGCTTTCTTGGGGAAAGGGTGTGTTTTGCCACTCAAAGCCATGGGTTGGTACGGAAGGTGCCCTACTCATCGCACCTCATTTGACCACAGAGCTGTGTGGCCACCCCCGGTGGCCTGTTCCTTCAGGAGCAGCAGCTCCTCAGGGAAGACAACAGCCATGACTTCTCTGAACCTGGCAAGATTCCCAGCTTAGGGCTGGGGATTTAGCTCAGTGGCATAAGTACCTGCCTGGCAAGGGTGAGGTTGTGAGTTTGATCCCCGGCTCAAAAAGTTTTCAGAGCAGTGTGTTTTGATTTTTTATTTAATTTTGATTTTTAAGAAGACCATCTGGCTGGATATGGTGGTACATGCCTGTAATTTCAGCATTCTGGGAAGCTGAGGCAGGAGGGTTGCAAGTTTGAGAGCCTGGGCAACTTAGCAAAACTGTCTGAAAAATAAAAACGAGGCAAAAGGTTTTGCTCCATGTGAGCGCCCTCCCCAGTACTGCCAGAGAGGGCAGAAGACAGAGAGAAGGGAGACAGAAAGAGAAAGGAAGAAAAGTATTTACAATTCAGAGTACATCATGTGGGCTGCTCTCTGCTGTGGTCCTCAGAGGCTAGGGCTACAATTGGTAGCAGCGCTTCCTGGGGTAGGCGGCGGACACACATCAATCTACCCTCACCCAGCAGTGGGGGCTATGATTCTCCCCTTTTCTGGTGGAGGGGAGTGAGGTGAGGAAGGTTGAGGGCTGTCTGCTGAGGGGGAAGAAGTTCACTGATTTAAGATGCATTAAAACGAATTTAAAAATAATTTTCACTGAGTTTAAAAGCAGTGTAAACGTGGATACCAGGCCAGCTCAAGACTTCCCAGTCCAGGAAGCCCCAGAGGGGAGAGGCTCACTCTTGGCTTTCACACAAATATGGGAAGTGGGTTTAAGAAACTTTCCTGAGCTGGATGTGGTGTCGTTCCTGTAATCCCAGCTACTAAGAGGCTGAGGCAGGAGGACTGCAAGTTGAGAGACAGTCTGGGCAATTTAGCTGACCTTGTCTCAAAATTTAAAAAGAGCTGGGGACTAGGTGTGGTGGTGCACACCTATAATCTCAGGCTGAGGTAGGAAGAGTGGTGAGTTCCAGGCCAGCCTGGGCTACAAAGTAAATTCAAGGCCTGGCTGAACTACATAGCAAGATCCTGCCTCAAAAAAAAAAAAAAAAAGTTAAAATAAATAAATAAATAGGGCTGGGGATGTGGTTCAGTGGAAAAGCACCTGTCTAGTATGTGTGAGGCCCTTGGTTCAATCTCCAATACCACTAACAGAAAGGAAAAAAAAAGAAAAAAGAAAATAAAAAAGGAGCTTTCCTGCCCCCTGGTGGGGTCTGTCCTGTCTCTTTCCCTCCTAACAGATCTTCGGGTAGCCTCTTCTTTTGTCCAAGAGCTCCTGCCTTTAGGAAGTAGATATTGTGTTGCAAGAACCACGAAGAGCAGAATCCTTAAGTTAAAACTGTTTCAGTTTTCATGAACTGAAAACATTTTTATTACAATTTTAAACCTGATGAACTCCAGGGCCCCAACACTGGGCAACTCACAACCCTTGGTCTTCTCAAGTGCACTACCAGCCACCTCCAACCCACCTCTGGTAGAAGTATTTGTTGTTGCTGTTTGTTTGTTTTCTCTTGCATTGCAGGCAAGAGCTCTATCACTGAGCTACACCTACAACCCCTCTCCTGTACAATTTTAAAGTAAATCCTATATAGCAGATCCTATCACTTTGCTATCAGTATTTCAGTATGTGTCACTAAAAATCAGGCTCATTACATTTAACCACATTATTTCACTAAAAATTACTAATATCCCTTGAACATGACCAAGATTCAGTTAGTGTTCAAATTTCCAGAACAGTTTTTGAACTCTGCTTTTTGTTCAAAGAAAAAAAAAAAAAGGCCTACGATATTTTCAGCTTTTAGTCATGGTCTCACAATGCAGCTCACAGAAGGGCGGATTTCTGAAGCTGGGCAGCAACGCCTGTTACCAGGTCGCTGAGGGCAGCCATCACTTCAGTAGATCGCTCTGGCCGCAGCTGTCTGTGCTACGGGTGCTAGGTCATACTGTGCTGAGTTCCGGGCGGGCATGAACACAGGCCAGGGTGGGGTACAGCTGCACTGAGCTAATGAGGGGAGACTGGAAGCGAAGCCGCCCGTGTCCTCCCACCCACACAGATGCCTGGCTGCGAGGGGCTGTCCTTGGCTTTCCCATCCAATGCTCTGCCCACCAGCTGCCTGGGACTCCTCTGGGACCCTCTTCTCTCTCTTGCTCTCGGGATACTTGACTATGCTCCAGTGCCTCCCTGGAACCCTACTTTGTGGGGCCTCCAGCCTCCTTCTTGGTCTTGGCAATTGCTGCTTAACACACAACAAAAGTTGACTGGGTTGCTTAGGGGAGGGTGCACTCATCAAACGGTGTGCCAAGGGCTTCACTCATCTGTCCTCACAGCAATTCCAAGAGATCAGCATCTTGGTTACTGTCATTCATGGAACGGGAGGGCGGGCAAGTGGGTGACTCACCTACCTGGGAGCTGGTAATGCCAAGATCCGAATGTGGTCAGCCTGAACATGAGTTGGTGCTTGTGGCACACCGATCCCCAAATGTTTAAGAATCTTGTTTAAGGATCTGTGAGGCAACTTAGTCTAGGACCAGTCCCTTTTCTTTTGAGGACAAATCATAACAAGTTGAGATCTGCAGTCACAGTACATTTTTTTTTTTGCCTTGTTTGCATCTTCTAGAACAGAGACAGCAAGACTTATACACACCCTTCTTAGGAGATTAGCTCAGTAGAATGGAATAAACTTTAGGTCATTCAGCCTCTAATTTCCTGGTTTGTCTTTTTTCATGGTTAACTAATACTTTGAGTCAATTAAGACTGACAGGTTTGAATGTTAGAAGGGATGGGAAGAAAGTGGGTTGGGTGTATAAGGCCACAACCCAAACATTATCCCTTCTGTGCTTTTTGTCACATCTCCTGGGTTCTGATAGAAAAGAAACATGATTTGGAACGTACAGAATCAGGGTCAATCACTTAAGAATTCTTGGAGGGAGGAGGCTTCATGGGCTTTTCTTTGTCCCTGCTGATCAGAATTCAGCCTGTGTGGCTTCACCGTGGCTATGAAGGACCGCTGTTAGGTGGCTTCCTGAGCCACCTGTGTATTAGGAGTCTGCCTCACCCACTGACGTCAGCTTGGTCATGCCAAAGCTGGTGCCAAACCAACCCTCGTTTTTACCTCCTTTGCTTTACTTCTCAATCCTGTCTTGGTTTGCTTCAGCTTTCTCCCAGCTCCTGCTGCTCTGGGGAGATGGAAGAGTGGGCAGAGGTGGGTTTGTTAAGCACGGAAATTGGAAAAAAACCAAAGCAGACACAGAGAACAGGCTCTGACAGACCCACAAAAGAGAGGGAACAGCGTGAAGCAGGCCCAGCAGTCAGACTGAACAGGCCCGTCTTCCTGGGGTCTGTGCACACGAAGCACTGAGGTGAACTTCCAGAAACTGTTTGCCAACCATGGCAAGGGGAACATGAGCTATCTTTAGGTCCCCTTGGGAGTGCCTGGAAATTCATTTAAATCCTCTTAAATTGCATGGCCGGGAATTTCCTGGCTTTGCCTAGAGACGGCATGCCGATCCCTCGTGAGCCCCTGCTTTCCAGGTGCGGTGGGGGAGGGTAGTGGTGGTGTCGGTATGTTAGGTTGGCCCTGGCACGCAGAGGTGGCTGGGCCAGACCCCTGCCTGGAAGATGCAAGCTGTAGTCCTGACACTTCTTCAGGCACAGGGCTCCTCTGTCTCCAGTGAGGCCTCCATAGGACACCATGATGGAAGCCGCCACATTCCAGGGTGACGACAGGGACTGGTCACCAGGCCTTGTTCCCGGAAGACCAGCCCTCACTTTTGCACATTCTAATGGCAAGGGTGAGCTGGGAGAATTGTAGGAAGAACAAAGGCAAGAAGTGAGCTTACTTTTCTTGGGCTCTTCTTGCTCAGTGTTTGCAACAGTCTGAAATTCACAAAAATGTGTTAAGACTCAGTTGTAGGCATCTAGAACATTACTGAGTGACGCAGCAGAGGATCACTGCTTCATCCTCTTTTCTCTTGGGTCTCTTTAAAAAAATATTTCCTGATGGTATCTGCTCTTACATTCTTTTCTCCTTCCAGAATATTTACAACTGCCCTTCTTCTGTATCATTCTCAATTCCCCTCCTTACCTTCCTTTACTTTTTCAGCATAATTTTTTTCTTTTGGCCTGTCTTGTTTTATATTTAAATTCCTAAATGATTTGCCAGTTTTAAAAAATTCTCATTTTTTCTTTTCTTTTTCTCCCTTCCCTCTTCCTTTTACTTTGGTGCTAGGGCTCAATCTCCCATTCTTAGTTTTGTGTTGCGTTTTTCACCATCTTCAGCTTCAGTTCTTTTCCCTATAGCTTTCCTTGGGCCACGCAGCTTTTATTCTTGCTCATCTGTTTAAGCGGTGCTGGCAGGGAGGAAGCCACAGCCGGCAGGCACAGCCGTGGTGACAGGAGGTCTTGGGTGCCTGAAGATGCTCCTCCCAGGCCTGGTGCCCTGAAGAGGAGCTCCTTCGGGAGGGGCTGGGGTTGGGGCAGATGGTGCGTCCTCCTCAGTGTGTGGGCCCCAGTCCCACTGCTGAGGCGGCAGTGGAATCTGTCCTCTGCGTGGCTGGGTGGGGATGACCGGGTTCTACCCAGGAAGGTGGGCACTCCGGGGAGGCGCATCACTGGGATGCGTCACTGGCAGAGCTCCTTGCTGGGGCAAGGGGAAAGTGGCAGCACGAGGTCTGCTTCTTGGGGTAGTCTGGGTATCCTCTGATCTTGCTCTCAGGTGGAAGTTGGTCCACCATACAGATCTATCTTCTGGGGACGTGGCAGCTACTTTCCAATAAAAGTGCTTCTTTTTTCTTCAGAGTCCCCACCCTTGGCCAGTGGGCACTGGGGTGCAGGGGGAATGCTCGAAGATGCTGATACCTGCAGGGTATGTGAAAGGCACTGGCCACTGGGGAGCAACACAAACCCCACCTGCAGGAGGCCCCGAGGGTCACTGCTGGTACTGATGGAGACAGGTGGTACGTCTTGATGGGTGCTGTGGCAGAGAAATCCTAGAAGTGAAAACTGCACTCCTCCTCGTCTGGAGCAGTGGGGGAGTGGCCCGGGCCCTGTTCCCCAGCTGTCCGAGGCAAATCGACTGGAGTCCATCTGGCTGTCCACACCAGCCCAGGCTTGCTTCCCATCCTGGGGCATCAATGCTATTGGGCCCAACCCTGGGGGCGGCTGGATCAGAGCTGGACTGTACTAGGGAGGGGGACCCAGGGGCACCCACCAGGCATCACCGGACTACCCTCTGATGATGGTGGCTCTGTGCTTCTCTGGAAGTGCCATTGAGGGCCACTACCACAGCACACCTAGCTGTCTTTCTAGATCCCTTGTTTATCATCATCATCCACGTGCAATGTTCTCTACCACTTTAGAAAGTACTGCTGTCTGAAAAGCTTGAAAGAAACCGCAGCTTATATTCTGTATTTTGCTTGTATCTTTTGAGCCATCATCTGTGGATTCCAACTCTTGGGGTCCGATAAATCCTTAAGGGTAATGCAACCATAGCCTCAAGAGTCCTCAGGCCCTGCAGACTTGGCTTGTGTCTGATTCAAGGCACAGCCTCCTTCCCTGTGTCTATCATATATATTTACACTGACATAAAATATTGTGTCTAGTACAGAGGCAACAGAAGGAATGATTAGGGGACAGGTGATATATTTTTTTGTCAGTTGTTTCTCTCACTCTAGCCTCTTTGATGTGGGAATGCAGGTAAGGATTAGGCATCCCAGCAGCCTCTCCCTGCCCCCGACATGAGCAGCTCGCTCTCAGCTGAGCCCAACACGCAGGCTCCTTCAATCTGTCCGCGGTAGTGTCTGTGCCTCTGCGTTCCTGCCACTTCTCCCGCCTTGCCTCTCTTCCCACGCACCACACTGTATAAATATTTACACCCCCGGGGCTGGCAGGAATCTTTCTCCAGCTGCTTCCCTGGTCCCTGCGCGAGCTTGTCCTCTTACCCAGCAGCTGCAGCAGATCTGGTTGCCTTTAGTCAGACAAGGGCAGGCCCTGGTTTGGGGGCCCACAGTCCCCCCAGGGTGGAGGGCACAGTTGGCGGGAGAAACTCAGCACGAAAGAGGTCACAGGACCGTGGCAAAGGTCCAGCTGCTCTCTGTGCCGGCTGTCCAGAGCTAGCCTCCCAGGGCTGTCGACCCCGACTCTGGCTGGGGAGCTCCTGCTTATCAAAGGAAAGGCTCTCTGGGATAGGTCTGCCATACCCCAGGGCCCTGCTACAGTAATGGGGGACAATTCCAAAGAAAATAAGCTGATGGTGGGATAAACGAGTAACTTAGTTTCTCTTTGAGCACTTCACTGTTTGCTAGATTTGTGACCCTCTTGATCTGTCCTGAACACAACCCCTCAGTTTAGGGCAAGGACCCCACCTCCCATCCCACAAACAACAACAAGAAGCCCTCGCAGAATCTCCATGTGGGGCTTCTCCCCCTTGCCTGTCCAGGCTACCCTGTCTCCCTTTTGGGCCCCAGTCTTCCCCCCAGGGTGGAGAAGGAAAGCACAGGACAGGTGCTTCCTCCCTCTTCTTTGGTGACCCAGGGAGTAAGAGTTTGCCAAGGAGCCAAACTGGGGTCCCGTGTCCATACCCACATGTAGTAATTCCAGTCTTGAGCCCAGCGGGTTTCTGAGATTCCCTGTGTGCCTGCTTTGCCCACTGCCAAGGTCTGACGCCACAGCAGCAAACTCCCAGACACAGCCCCGTCTTCCTCTGCTCCTGGCTCCTTCCAGTATAGCTGGAACCTCGGGAGCCAGGCAAAGGCTGGACTTTGATCTCTTCTATCCCCAGTGGGCACAGGTCACATGCTGCTTCCTCCCTGCCCCATGCCTCAGTTTCCCCCATTTGAGCTACACAAAGTATTCCAAATTCAAGAATTTGGTTTTGAAAATATCAATATGGTGGTTCCATTTCAAGTTCTTTTTCTATTACTAGGTCAGAGATGTAACAGAGGAGACCGATCAGGTATCGGGGAGTAAGAAGAACGAGTGCTCAATGCTCTGGGGAGGCTGAAGCAGAGTAGACAGGGTTAAAAAGGTCTTCGCTAGCCAACAACCCTAAAGTTCAAGTATATTCACAACTGGCTAGGAGTTCGGATGGGGACCAGGGATACAGTTCTAGTCTCCTTGCACCTATAATTGTATCAGGAAGAAAGCAAATAGACTTGATCTCTCTGTGCCCCTCTCCCTTGCTTAGAATGGGAGAAAAGCTGATGCCAGAGGTGCCATGGTGTGACTGCACAGTGCTTGGTGTCAGTGAGTACAGCAGGACAATGCACCCTCCAGCTGTGCCAAGGTGAGACAGAGGAGGGTGGCTGGCTTGGACTCCGCCCCGTGGGAAATGCTTAGGGAGAAAGGTAGAAACTGCAGCTCAGAAGATGCAAGATATCGCTGCTGCCTGCCTGCCTCTCCAGTCCCTGCAAGTAAAACAAACTTAAATAAAAGCCGGGCCTGGCAGATATTAATACTCCAGAGCTAGTGCTGGTGAGCACGCAGCCATCCCTACCCCCCTTTCCCCTTCTGTTTCTATAAGTGGCTGAAATAAATTTAGCAAAACAACCCCACCCGTCTGAGGGCCCAAGATTTCAGAGCAGTGGGATTCTTTACCCAGAAAGCCCCTGTTTTTCAGCGTGGAGAGCTTTTTGTTTAAATTTCCTTTTGGAATGGAATGCTCTCGATCTAAAATAATTATTTTACTGCAGTCATCTATTTCTCATAGATAAATGCTTTGACACAGTAAGGCTTGCTAGAAAGCTGATCTATAAACGCTCTCCAGCTTAAAATAGTCAACTCAATGTGGCCAATGCCTCCTGGATCTGCTGGGATATTTATTATAAGATTATCTTTCATGATGGTCTGTGCCTGTCCTGCCAAGTCCTCTGTGGTCTGACAGATAGGACAGTGGTTGTACCTGGCAAAATTAACAGAGTAAACAAATATTAAATCTTTATATTTTTCCCTGTGAGTACTTACTGAAGACATAGTATGTGCTGGGCACTATGCCAAGTACTGTGGGTTGGGAACAGAGAGGTTCCATTTTCATTGAGCATCTGCCCTGGTTGGAAGAGAGAGATTAAAAAATGAAATGAATACACAAAAAAACTGGCAATGAATCATATTTAATTTAACGGTGGAAGACAGAATGTTTTTCCCCTAGGACTGGAAACAAAGTGAGGGCATACACTCTTACCACACTTATTTAACAGCAGTAATGAATAGGATTAGAAAGAGGAATTAAGTTATATTTATTTGCAGATAACATGCTTGTTCATGTTAAAAACAGTAACAAAATTCCCACGGAATCTACCAAAAGGCCTCTTATACAACTTAAGTGATTCCGATAAGATCAAAGGAGACAAAACACAATAATCAGCTGTATTTCTATAAATTCAGAAATGAACAACTGGAAACCAAGATTTTAAAAAAAAAATTACAATAGGCTGGACATGGTAGCACATGCCTGTAATCCCAGTATTCTGAGAGGCTGAGGCAGGAGGTCTGCAAATTCCAGCCCTGCTTGAGCAATTAGTGAAATCCTGTTTTAAAATACTTTTTTCTTTTCTTTTTTAGGCCAGGGATGTAGTTCATGGCAAAGGCTCTGGGTTTAAAAAAAAAAAATCCTAAAAATAGGAAATATGAAGTGTAAACCTCTCTATATAGGCTCTAACTACTAAAAGCTATAAAACACTGACTAAAGAA
>RJWT010049479.1:0-10993 GCA_004365215.1 Cuniculus paca
TATACTGTTACATCCCACTAATATGGTACCATCATTTATGAAACAAAGTCTGTATTTGTAATCAAGATCAGCTCTATAAAAACTGCTTGTATGTACTGCATCTAAGCATGTGAAGGCTAAATCTGGTTATTGTGCTATGTTAGAACCCCAATCCTCAATGTTACTGCCAATGATCTAACACTCCATATTAGGATATACTCCAGTACAGGTGGGAAGAGATTTCATTGTGTTCTACTTTGCTGGCCCCTTTCGAGTTGGTTTTTCTGTCTCATTCCAGCAGGCTCAGGGAGATGTGAGTTGATCTGTGAATCTCTTGCATGATATGTTTGAAATTTCCTTACGAATGGAAAGTGTCAGATGGTGTCAAACATTGTCACTACCAGGCAGCAAAGAGAAGCTCAGTTGACAAAAAGTTATCATTTTTATAAGATATGGCTCTCATGTGGTTGTTATGAACAGGGTGTTCTGTGCAATGTTGTATGGTGAAATCAAAGAAGCCTTTGATTAGCACATGGCTTAAATAGTGTTAATGGTAAATAAAAAGTATCTGTATTTTGTACTGATTACACTAAAAGCACTCAGTTCACTGAACCTTCCTTGATTTCTTTTTTTGTTCATGTTTTTCACTCACCCTTCCAGAAATCCATTTTCCTTAATAAAGCATAAAGGGAGTATCTATTCAACTGTCTCTTCAATGTGTTAAATCTTCTCTTCCACTAGGAAAGTCAATCTCTTCTCCTCCAGCCCTTAAACACACATTGCAAATAGTAGTGGTCCATGAGCCAAGAGGGAATGAAATACTTCTAGGATTTACCATGCATGAGGATACATTTATAAGTCTGTTTTTCTCTTTAACTCAGTAATGACACAAATTACTTAGGAAGAAATGAAGCATCAAGTAAAGTGAGACACATCAATTTCCCAGATTTTTTTTCTGTTTACCTTTCCTATTGCTAAGGTCCGTTTGGTGAGAGTCTACACTAGCAGTACTAAGACCATGGATTTCCATATTTTGTTAAACTCAAAACTCAACAGAAACTTTGAACTTTAGTATCTACTGTGCATTGTACTTCTTAAACATTTTAATTTTCTGAGGCTTACATGTCATAACCATGGGAACAGGTACATTATCTTTAGGTCAAATGATTGCAATGTCAAATTTCAGTTTAATACAAATTTTATTTTTGGGTCCTGCATGAAGTACCCATTGACTTTGAGGTGGTTATTACCATTTTATTAAAGCAATACTTGATATGAGTTAAGAAATGTTATGAATTGAAACAGTTTTAGTTAAAAGAATTTCCATTTATGCAGTATATATTGTGATTGGAGTTGCTATTGTGGTGCTTGACAGAGGTAATATAAACTATTTTCATATCAAAACTGGCTTTGTGTAACACAAAAAAATGGTGACACTTAATGTTGAAATTATCTTTGATTTTCCATGATGCTATAAAATAGCCAACTATTGCATTATGAAAACATTACTTTCAAATCATTACAATTTGTTAAGCAACTTCTAATTAATTCTTGTCCCCATTATAATACCAAAAATCATCTTCTGAGGATAGTATGTGAGAGTTTGGAAGGTCACTTTCCACTAATTCACGAGTTAATTTGTCCAATTAATCAAACAATAGGTGGCATGTGTTCTCTCCTTAACCTCCAAGTTCATTTGCCATTATTATTCCATAAGATACTTTGCCAACTTTTCTAAAGTTACCATAGATAAAATCAGACAGGTAGTAATTAGAAATCTGATCCAGAGATTTGTGGGGAAGTTGTTTAAATCTATTGAATAATGTTTCCATTCAAAGTGCCAAAAAGCCATTTTGTTTTTTGGAAAAGCCAACATTTATTTTATTACTTGTCTTCATTTTACTGCAACAATTTTTTTTTTGAGAAAAGATAAAGCATGTTCCCAAAAACACAAGGATCTTTCCCTTGTTTTTGCTGTTTTCAGATACATGTATCATCAAATGATATTTTCAGACTATTGCTTAAATCCTTTTATTTGGATGCTCCCACACAAAACAAAACAAGACAACAATAAAAAGAAAAATGTTTGAAGAAACCTTTGTCTTTAAGTGGTAATTGTCCTACAACATATCCTACAAAATTAGTGTGAATTGAAAGTGTAAATCATAAGACAAGTCAGTACTCGGAACATTTAAAGAAATATTCATTTTAAATTTCCTAAAGCACTTCAGGAGCACCTACTTTATACAAATAATTGATGTGCTAATTACAAATCATTCTTGTCCGGTTTCTTTTCTTGCTTTTTAACCATGAAGCCTCATTAGTGAAGTTCTCCTACAGATTTTGATGTTATTACAGCTTCAGAAAACCCAAACCAAATGTCATGTGTCTTTTTCAAAAGAAACACAGCATGCATCATAGTGAATTGGACTCCTTCTGATTTTCTATGATTTCTGTGATGGAATTTTTATTTATGTCAGATCAAGGTCAGGAACAAATGATTTTGCTGCATAATCATACTTGTGTGCAAGGAAAAGTTTACCGGCCTATTTGTGCTTTGATCTGTCCTACAAAAGAATTATAGAATCGTGACATTTTAGAATTGAAAAGGTCCTTAGAGATTATCAAGACCATCCCTTTCGTTTTCACTATATTTGATCTACTGGAAATTGAACACTGGAGAAATTAAGTGACCTGCAGAAGGCAACCCATATTACAAAGGTAGACCCTGGAATAGCTACTGAATTCTCTACTGTAACAATCCAGGGTTCTGGCTACTGTGATTTAAAAGTATTCCTTTTGTTTGCTTCTGACTTTGCTAGAATTTTATTTCTAAATTAGCTCAATTTTCAAACCAATCGGTTATACTGTTTAATAGAAGATGCATGGGTGTCTTTCTGGAAAATATTTAAAAAATCGATTATTAGACTATGCACACATAATGTAAAGAAAAGTAGAATATTGTAACATAGTTAAGGAAAGTAGGACTATACTAGATGGGTTAAAGAAATTAATTTCAACTACTTGGAGCACTCAGGATCACCTTACTTACATACCACAATTCTAGAGTTGCAGAGACTCAGTTGCATGATAAAACTGTTTAACATTTTTAGCCTATTATTTTCCTTGTATTTGATTTTGCAAAAATATCACTAATCACTATTCTTTAAATTATAAAATCTGTCTTCTGGTTTAGAAAAATGCCTCACCTTTATTTCATCCCTATTATGCATCGGGAATAGCTTACTTTTTTTCAAAATATTCTCAACTAACACTAGAACCCAGCAAAACAGATTTTGCTGTAACCATTTTTAGAAGAGAAATCTAAGGCAAAGGGAAGTTAAATACCTTGTATAGAATTACAAAACTAGTAAGGGCTAAGGCAGATTTGCAAACCTAGGCAGTTTAGCAATAGAGTCCTTGATATATTTAAAATATGAAGATCTCCAAAGTTAGTTTTTTTCTTAAGGAAAGTAATTTTAGTAACTGATGCTATTTTATTTGTTCCTCTATATTCTTACATAGTAGAACCTACCAATATTCACCAAGCCACCAGAGGTGCTTAAGATGAGATATATGTGATCATTCATAGAATTATGCAAGTACTGAACAGTATGGATGTAATCTCTAAGTGTCTATGGATTTTAAATTCTTTGAGAAATGATTTTCACTTGAATACAATGTTGAGGACAATTCTTATAGGGTATTTAGCTTGAGGAATGTCTAGATTTCCAGTACAATTGTAAAATTGCAATGGTCTTATTTTTGTTGTTGTTATTGTTCAAATAGTATTTCAAAAGCATGTATTTCTCTCTCATTTTTCCTGTTTAGTTTTCACTGATTGCAGGAGGGCAGAATAGTCATAAAAATGCTGTCATTTGGAAACTGGATATCACAATATCAGAATATGTATATGATTTCTCAAGAAAAAAATTAATAGTACTGTTTATCCTTTGTTTTTGCTCCCACAACAAAAAAGTGAGATGGATATTTATGTATGGGTAATATATTTGGAAAGACAGAGAGTAATGGTTGGGGTGGTAGGACATAATAAAAAATGTACTAGGGTATCATGTGCCACAAATCTCCAAAGCCAGAGAGAAGTTGACCTCCCAATAGGATTTTGAATAGCTATGCAAAATGCTTCTCAGAATTATTCTGATATTAAGAAGAGGCATGCGTTAATCTGCCTGCATTTGTGTCCTATGCATTTTGTGATTCCACAAGTATAAAAACTGAGTCAATTCCTACAGGTGCCACACTTTGCATTCAGAGAAGTCCTAAGACAAAAAACAGAAAAAAAGTGGGATGAGCTCAGGCCACAGTCCTGTTACAATGAATCTGCCCAAAGATTGTCAAAGCATGACCACTGTAGAGCAAGACACGGTCAAAGAACACACAGCAAGCAATGAAAGAGGCCACTTACAAGGGCTGTTTATAGGCCTTTATTCTTCACTCTGTATTCCTGAAAGACAGAATAGCACATGCAACTCAAGAGGAGGAGAATTGACAATGTTAAAATAGCAGGTACTCTCCAATTTGGAGCATGACTTGCTTACCTAAATTCAGAACTAAGTGCTCCTGTCATGTAGTAAAATTAGTTGGAAGTATCATGGGAAAAGAAAGAACAGCCTTATCAACTCATGGTATCATAGAAATAGAAGGGATCATAAATGTCATTTAGTCCATATGCTGCCCTGAAGCATTAATTCACAACATATTTTATTATCTTGACATTTAAATATAGTCGATTGGCACAATTACTTTTTAGAGCAAAGTTTTACTTATTTTCTTGGATCGGCTATCAATTCTGGCTCCAGGAACCTCAGAATGAATTCAGAAAGTTGTTCTTATTCCCACTAAAGGTAATTTAGTAGCTCTAGGCACATCAAACTCTTACTATAGATAAGGTTTTTCTATGAGTAAGAACTCAGCAAGTAACAAGCAGGTGGGTGTACAGAAATATTGCATACTCATTTCCTAACAAAAAGTTTCTATGGTCTTTTGTTTAAATATGAGCTCAAGCTGAAATTGGTTCTTTAATTTTTCAAAACTATGACCTCCAGCCATAAATGAAATGTCTCCACTTGTGCTTTTTGGTGGGTTATTTCTTCTGCAGCGTCTGTCAGAAATATTGTACTTCTTTCTCTTCAGTCTTGTCTTTGTGGAAATTTTGTTTGTGTTCCATGGATGCCATTTCAAACTACATCAAACAAAGCACATACATACAACTATATATATTTGTATGCATACGTGTGTTTTGCTTCATGTAGTTTTGGTACATACAGACATGTAAAATTACAAACATGTATATATTGGCTCACTCAACTAGAAAAGTGCATAGAGTTCCTAGCTTTAGTTAGGGATAGAAAAAAATGTTTAAGTGATGTCTTTAGTATTTTCTCTAAATCAATTCTGCTTTTTATGATTTACTTTCCAAATGCGAGAACCAAGACACTATATTTTAAGGTTCATCAGCCTAGCATACTGAGTGACTGTAGAAAAAGCAAATCACAAGTTTGCTCATTCTTAGGGCCATTCTTTTATATGACACAAATTACCAGTCCTAGGTAGAACTTTGGCATAAAAGTTTAGTTGCTTCCCAAGTACGAGTCTGACACTGAATGATCTAGTGAGTCTTTAAACACAAAACTGAGTATAGTTTCCAAAATAAAGAATATTGATATGCAAAAAAAAACCAAGTACGTCATTCACATGTTCTAAAGATAATCTTGTATTCAGAAAGTCTAAAAGCCTAAAAGCTCCTGGAGGGCAAATATTGTTTCTTATTCATCTTCTTGAAACCTATTTATCAGAGTGCCTCACATTCAGTATTGATAAAAAATTGAACTAACTTGGGTCTTCTAATTAAAGATATTGTACCAGTACCCTTCAGTTCAGTTTATTTATAAGATAAGCCAAACACTTGAACAAATATGACAGAGTATCATCTAATTCAGATTATACCATGTAACATCCATCAGTAACCAAGATATTTGCCCAATAGACAAGAACAAACAAACACCTTAAGATAATAAGTAGTAGTAGAATTAAAATCTGCTTCCATTTTTAGCCTCAAAACATTTGGTAAGTCATAGTAATTCTGCTGCAGGTTTTTGTGTGTGTGTGTAAATAAAGTAAATGTGCAAATTAATAAAATTCTATTGTACTTCATCATGAATAATGAATAGCTATAAATCTTCAATGAGAAAACTAGATTTGCTGCATTTTAAGCATTTCCACAAAAAAGAAGTGGAAACCTATTAATATGTAGTACATGTGTTGTTCCTTTGTGTTTGGTCTTTTCTAGAAAACAAACTGAGATATTGTTAAATAAAATGAACAGAATTGAGAGTATGCAAGTTTGGACATTTTCTTACCATCTTCTCTGTCATTCGCTTGAGGATAAAATGATATTTCCTACTTTAAAGGAAAATTTTCCAAAGTGCTGAAACAATTTTACACAATTCATGGTGAATGTAAAAATAACCTACAATAGTGTCTTATGCCAAATTAGGCAGCACTTTAGAGAAGCAGGGAATAAAGGCTCAAAGTGAGAGGGAGCTAGGAAAGGAGCATTCTCTTCCTTGTCAGAATAATTGGTTCATTAAATGGAAGGAGAGAAGAGGATGAGATAAAATAAGAGGAGAGTTCCCAGTATTAAATATGTATTGCACAAGGTCTTTCTCAACTTGCTTTATAGCATCACAGCTGATGTACACAGACCTTAATATGCAACACATTGAACAAGAAGCTGGATTCCAAATTGTTCAATTCTGTGTTTTTTCCCAATGATAAAGAGGAGGGTGCACTGGTTCCCCTTCTTCCAGGGATCAGGCCCTGAAGCTCAGCAAAAGGAAGAAAGGGCTGATTAAAACCACAGCAGCCAAGACCTTTGTGCAGTTGTGATATGTGGGTGTATAGAGGCACACGCCTGAATAAAGAGCACACATGTGGCCAGTGGAGTGCTGTGAGCACGCTTCTGGGTTGAAAAGCGCCATTACAAACATAAGTCATTATTAGCAGCCAGCATAAATAGCATGGCCTGTCATGGGGTTAAGATCTGTGATCTGCTGGGACTTGTACTCTTCAGAGCGAGGAGACACAGCAGCTGTGTGACAACCAAAATCTGTCTTGAGAATACATCCAAGGGCCCTGTGGAAAAGTGCTTGCTTATAGACATGGTCTTTAATTAAAGTGGTTGTTATAGAGAGGAAGGTCGTCAATTGGAGTTGACCCTTGGATGAAGTTTTGATCTCCAACTAACTGTTCAGTTTTATTCAAGGGACAAAGAGTCAGGAGGGGACCAGAGGGAATAATATCAACGCAGGAGACACATGTGCTTGTGATGTGCAAAACCATAAAAGGTTCAAAGTTTGAGTTTCGGTTCAAATAAAATCCTAAGAGTTCAGATGGTTTTGTAAACCCTCTGAAACTCCTGAATGTAAAAAGCCCCCTGAAAGAAATTGTGAAAGGGCACAACAGTCCTCAGAATGGCTACCTCATAACAAATGTGGCCAGAAAAATAACCATCAGCAATGTAGACAGGTTCCACCAGTGGACAAAGAAAATCCCTTGAATACCATACAAGGTAGGTTCCCTGAAGGAAGTAAGAACATGAAAAGAAGCATAATGATGCATATAATATTAAAAATAGCTCTGATTAGCCAGTGAAAAACAAGAAGAGTTCATACAGCAACTATTGGTTCAGTCTACAAACAAACTGAAGAATCCCCCTGCAACCATGGTCTCGTGTAATAGCATTGTCCTCCAAAACTCACTCTATCTTCATATGTCTCCAAACTTTTTGGTTCTAGTGCAGAAGCTTGAGGTTCATCATGCTAGAAAAACCCTGGGTCATGAGTAAAGAGAGTCTAAATCTTTATAGCAGTTCATTCACCTTCCAATTCTTCACCTCATTCTATTGCTTCTCTGGTGTGAGCATAAAAGTGACCACAGGCAGATTTGTATAGCCAGAGTTTCTTCTCAGAATCTTCTCATCACCTTGCAAGAAATGATATGCATTTAGACACATGGTGTCCTTCTCTTTGTTGCCCACCCAGAGCTTCTAAGGTAAGGTTTCTCTCACCCTCTATGTCTTGTATTTTTTTTCTTACATATCCATGATAAGTGTATCCTTCTACTTGAATGTAGCATGGTAGTTGAAATGGATATGATAAAGCAAATCATAGTGAGGTGAAAATTTTAGAGAATAGCCTGATGTGTTTTCTCTTCTAGGTTAAAGGTTTTTGAGTAAGAATCATTTATTCTATGTGAACCTGGAGATAGGGAATATTGACAGATGAGGTGTCTTTAATTTCTGTCATATATACAACTGAACTGCACAATATCACACTCTTGGATCCTTTCATCCAAGCCTCAGCTGCAAGAATTAAGCACCTGCTGAGATTATATACTTGTGTTTCCTACGGGGAAAGGGCCTTAACCGCAGATATCACCCTCACCCAAGTGCAACCTCTCTTGAGACAGCTGTCGCTGAAGAGTATCAGACATGGGCATGTGACATTTTGTAATTGTCACCCCTTTCTTGCTTACCTCAAATTATGACTACACTTATGAGCCACCTGGCTTTAGACTATCTCCATTCCTTTGTTTTAGGATCAGCTGAGGATTCAGAAACAATCCATTGTCCGCTGCTCAACTGTCCTCCGTCATTTGCTTATAGATGTATCTAAGTTTTCTCCTTGATACTCCATTTGTGTAGTATAGCTTTCTGGTTTTCAAAAAACTCCATGTAGTGTAATATTTCTTCTTGCATGCTGAAGGATTCCAGGCAGCTTGTCCTCAATACTACTGCTTAGCAAAATAATGCTACACATTGCAGAGTGGCTGACGCCTTGCGTTGGGGAAGAGGGGAGGGAGTTGTAGGGAGGGCTGAAACCAGACTGCAGACTGCAGAGTGAATAGAGGTCACCTGGGGCCTTGGCAATTATGGGTGCATAATAATGGGTCTTAGCATACCAGAGGAAAATCCTCACCTCTGTCATACAAGCTATCATTCCATTTTCACCTCCAAACTGCAAATTTCAAAATCGATCCTTACATTTTATATCTGCCCTCCATGTTTCAGGTACAAAAACATTTCAGAACAAATGTGATCTGATCATTTTCCTATAAATAGAGATCTTAATTATCACATTTATCCATTTTATTTCTTTTGAAAGGTTTTTAGAGGTTGTGTATCAATGACATCTCTTCCAAAGGATTTGCATTTGAAAGGCTGTTGTTCAAATTTAATTCACATTTGACACAATGTTTTCTCTTGCAGAACATTACCCGGTATCTGAAAATCAGTTTTCAGCAGTCTCTATTCTACATTCCTCTGATCATTTCTCTTTTTAGTATGGGGATATTCTAAGTGAATTTCATGTGTGTTGTGGAAATGAGAAAAAAAAATCAGAAAATGTTCAGACCCTGTATTCAGTCCCATTTTGATTTTTAAACTGCACTTCCTGTATTGTCTTCCCTGTGGGGAGTGCAGCCAACAGGAGCCTGCAGGACAGCGTCTCTGGGCTACCTGGGGCTTGCGGGGGCAGGGGGTGGGGGGCAGAGCAAGCATTAACCTGAAGGGAGCTCAGTGCCTGGTTGATGGAGAGTCACGATTAATTTCTGTCTCTGATTCTTTGCTCTTCTCCTGTGAGAGCAAGCCAGTATGAAATCACTCCATGTACCTGATGGTTTGTTTTGCACCTCAAGCTCCACAAGCTCTCAGTAAAAACTCAGGTTACATCACCCCCACCCAGGCTGCAGAGAAGGCTTTCTTTAAGTGTGGCGGAATGTACAGATTTGCTCAAGGCTAATCCTGTCATAGAAGGGAAAAAAAAATAACACTGGGTATTGGTAGAAGAAGCCCCCTTCTTGAGGAGCACTGTCCGAAGAGATGAGAGACAGCTGGAATTAGTGGCTGTTTGTTTCATATGCCATCCTCGGATTAGGAAAGCTTTTGTCCACATAGTTAGATTTTTTCACCTCTACTAGAGAAACCCCCAAATCAGATGCAAATGCAGGGTACAAAGTAAACTGCAGAAGGGTATGCTGTCATCATATCATTGCTCATTTTATAGGTTTTGTCAGTTTCTGAAAAACGGTGGAGGATAATTGGCCTGAGATGTAAAGCCACATTCTGCTGTTCCAAGGAACAAAGAAAGACAGCTTTAGCCCACAAGGCCATATTTTGTGAAACATACCCTTCCTTTTTAATAATGAGCTGATACACTGTGCTGCTTCTCAGCTCTGAAAAACCTGTAGTTTTCCCCCTGCAATGTTGTACAGGCATTTAAACTGGTGCCATTTGTAATGCCATGGTCGGTCTCATTGAACAAGGAGAACTTTCACTTGTTATTTTAATGAAAAAAGAATTGCTGCTCCACTCTGGTATGAATGTGAGAGCTGCAATATCCTTCCAGCATGTTTGACCCCAGGACGATAGCATCAAAAACAGTGATAGCTAATAATCAAGACCCACGAGCTGCCATCTTAGCCACTATCCTGATCTTCTGGGTGTATTCAATGCTTCTGGTTTAGAAGTGGGCAAATATTTGTCAAGAAATATAAATATGAAAGTATGACTAAGGAATGCAGGTCATATACAGAGAGAGAAAGTAGCCAGGACTCCCCCAGGAAAATCATGACTATGCTGTTCCAACTTAGCAGCCTTGCCAAATAGTTCCTACTGAGGCATTGCCTCAGTGCACTGTGGATTGGTAATCTTGTTTTTCCTCCTTTAAACTCAATCACTATTTTAACTTTTCTTACCCTTATTCCAAGTCATTGTAATGAATGCGGCTCCACCCACATTACTCTCCATACAGAAGAGTGATTTTCTTAAAAGTCAGTTTGATTACCTTACCTTTGAAATTCTCTAAATGGCTTCCTCTACTTAGGAAGCTAAAACTAAAACTAAAACTAAAACTAAAACTAAAACTAAAACTAAAACTAAAACTAAAACTAAAACTAAAACTCTGCTACAGCCCTCGAACTCAGCTTCATCTGT
>RJWT010049480.1:0-10980 GCA_004365215.1 Cuniculus paca
AGTAATCAGTGTCAAATGCAAATGTAGTCTTACATTTTAGAATAAACAAATGAATATTTACAGTCATAAAATTGAGCTATGCAGTAAAAGCACAGGCTTGAGAAGGTTAAAAAGAAGCTGAAGTTTGGCTTGTGGGCCCTACTTCTCCCATTTATGCCACCTCTCAGTCCTTTAGGTGGCCTTCAGGTCTAGGTCTCTTCCTTTCTATCAAGACCCGAGATATGAAAAGCATTTAGCATTAGTTGTTCATCTCATAGTATGGATTTATTACTTAAGACCCCTCTTCTAGTGCTGTTTGTGTTTTAAGTTTTCTTTCAATGGGGGATAAAAGATTTGGGTTTTTTTTTTAAATCTATTTAAGAAATTTTAGGTAACATAGGGTGGGCAGGGGAAAAAAGGAATTTCCAAGTGTTTTTAAAATTATTCTACCCACTCTCAGACCTCAAATATTTCATAACAAATTAAGCTGACCATATTCTCCTAATAGTACTTTCAAAAATGATTTTTACCTGTGCTAAGAGTAGAGATATATATATCCACCTACATGCACATACACAAGGGTTCATACTATGGTTAGATCTCTCATATATTGATAAATACTTGTAATGCTCTAACAGGGGAATATAGCACAGTATTTTCAAAATATATCTAAGAGCAGGACATTTTCTTCAAGGAGCATCTATAGGTCTTGTGCTCCTCAGGATATACAAAAGGGATTAGGTCACCAGGACTGTAAAGAACCATTCTAGAGGTGTCCCATGCTCTGATTTTAGTACTCTATTTAATTGGAGACACAGAAAGAAGAGACTGGCTTCTTAAGATTGGTGTGGACCATGAAAAACTTCAGCAAATGGGGTCGTAAAGAGAAGTACAAAAACTTGGTAAAGGAAACAGTAAATTGCTTGAGGTTGTTTATGGAAGGACTCTGTCCTGCACAAATGCGGGAATGCAGGAGATGAGAGATGTGATTACAATGCATCTCACTAACCGGAAATGGTAGGAAAAAGGAATTCAACAAATTGGAGCAACCTTTCACTCCTAGCAGGTCAGGCATCTAACCTGTGGAGGTTGAGGCCTCAGCGATCTTACCACTCTGCACTTTGTACACTGCACTCAGCAAGTGATGGTTACCTTGTTTGGGTCCATCTATAAAGTACCAACCTCAAATCTGAAACCAAACATGAAAAAATAATGTTGAATAAGAACACTTCCAGATGACTCTACCATTCACTGCCATTTCTTATAACATCACCTAAAAAGCAAATGAAATTATTATTCAAGGAGTAAAATAACATGAGATACGTATGCTTTAAGCAAGAGCAAATGATAAAATTCAGAGCAGTGGTTCTTCTGCTGTTGAAGGTTTGGTAGGGTTTGTGTCTAAGGAGGAACATAATGGTAACGTTCTACATTCTAGTTCTTAAACTGAGTGGTAGGTTCAGATGTGTTTGTACTATCATGCCTTTTACATGTTACATATACAACATATGTGTTACATGCAACTTTTATTATGAAATATTTGATATACCATATTAACACAAATAATCTAATTCAACATATCTAATCATTTATCATTTTTAAAAATTTTAAACAAACTGAAGATCCCTCAGGGTTAGAGGTGAGCTGTGTCCTGAGAACACATACAGGATGGGAATCTAGTGGTTATACCTTCCCATGCCTCTTTTCCCCATAAGAGCTTTCTCACTTGATTTTTGCTGCTTCCACCAAGCTCAGCCCTGAAGTTGTTACTCCTGCTCCTGGTTCTTGTGGTCCCCTAGGGGATCATAGTCTGTCTCCTACTCCTCTGAGCAAGGCAGGTTAGCATGGTCCGAAAGTTGTTCTACAAAGTGAGGGCAAATGGGAAAGAGAGTTGCAGAAAGGTAGGCAGCTCCTTGGATGACATGCTTGGCCCCGTTGGCTGCATTGCTCTGCCTTGGACATCCCACATCCCACACACCTCTCCTTCCCATCTTCCTTCCCACAGTTCCCTGCTCCAGCAACACTATAGTGCCTGATGCTCTCCTGGCAGTTTCATGCCTCCGAGCCTCGATCTATACTGTTCCTCTCCCTAGGGTGTCCCCCCTTACCTTTCTCCACCTCTCTATTTCTTATTTATCCTTCGCCACTCAACTCAGACCACCCCTCCCAGGTAGGGTTCCAGTGACCACAGTACGGGCTCAATCAAGAGGTCAGGGGTTGGAGTGAAGTAGAATAAAAAAGGCACAAAGGAGACCAAGTGGATTTGTTCAAGAGCAGATCTGTGCACACAGAATCATTAGAGCATATCACTACCTCCTAAGTGGAGACAGGGAGGTGGTATGCTTTTTTTCTGTGTGTGCACACGCACATATGAGCACGCACATCTGTATGCATAGACTTTCAAACATGCAAAAGTACAGAAGACAGTTTAATGAGCCCCCATGCATATTTCCCCCAACTTTAAATGTCCCCATTTCCCTTTGCCCTGGACTTTTTATTAAAGCAAATCAAAGATACATCATTTTGTAAAAATTTTAATGGTAAATCTAAAATATAAGGATGTGACATGATCACAACTGAGCCAATGGTCTCTCTCTGTCCTTCTCTCCCCTCCTGCTACCCCCAGGGGGAGGGGATTGTTGGTTTTCTGTTTTAAACTTAACACCTTTGCCATCATCAGACTCCCAAATTACTTAATATAGAGTACTAAATATCACCAAACATCCAAGACTGTTCTCTAAAGAACAGTTGGTTTTATTGTTTCTAGTTGGTTTAATTGGGACCTAAGCAATGTCCATGTATCATAATTAGTTAAAATATCTCTTATGTCTCTTAATCTGTATGTCCCCCTCACATTGTTTTTCTCATAATTTTGTTGTTGGTGGTGGTAAAACGCTAGCCAAACAAAACTTTCCCAGGCTAGATTTTGCTGGAGGTGTCCCTGTAATGTCAGTTAATTTCTTCGTTGAGTCTTTGTATTTCCTATAGTCTGACATGACTACTTTCCTAGGAGGAGGCTGATGTTGCTTGTTCCTCCTTTGTGATGTGTGGAAAACTGCGGCATCCTCATTCTATCTTTCTTTCTGTACCTGTACGCCAAAGCATGTTAAGAAAAACCTCCCTCAACAATTACAGTAAAACCTTGGATTGGTGATGATTTTTTCTGTGAGTGTTCTGCAAGATGAGCAAACATTTCCAGTAAATTTTAACTGATAAACAAGGGACATTGTGCAGAACAAGTAGTATATGACACCAGAAGTCACAAGTCACATGATCACAACAGAGCCAATGATTTCTCCCTGTCTCTCTTTCCCTCTCTCTCTTTCCCTCTCTCTCTCTTTCTCTGAGTGATTGTGCCTCCCAACAGCAAGAGGTTATTGAGGAGATCACTCATCTACAGAGGAGGAAGAGAAAAAGGCAGAGGAAATTACTTCAAATGATGTGTAAAATGTGGGAAGCAGTAGAAAATTTTGAAGAAAATCAACACCCTAATAAGGGTGTAGAAGCGCAAGCCATGAGTCTGTTTAACATTGTAATGTCACATTTCTGTGAAATTCTCAAAAGAAGGCAAAAGCAAGTGAATTGATTGGATAGATTCCTTGTTAAAGTTGCACAAAAAGGAAAAGATTCCACTGAGTCAGCCATTAGATAGCAATGATTACATTAGTGATAGTGAAAGTTGTCCTATACAATAACCTTCCTCTTTCTTGTCTCCCTTATGCCAGTCACAAAGGTTTTCCATGGTAAGTGCAGGGTAATTTGTTTATTTTTCTTTACATTTTGTATTTCTTTTATTATTTTGTATTGTATTAGAGGATTGTAATCATTTTTTATAAGAGTGTTTTGGGGTTATGGAACGAATCATGAGTTTCCATTATTTCTTATGGGGAAATTCACTTTGATACACAAGTGCTTTGGATAATAAGGATGTTTCCAGAGTGAATTATGCAAGCCAACCAAGGTTTTATTGCGTTTGATTACCCTGAAGTATCATTATTCATAGAAGAGATGCAGGATATGTGCTTGTTTCCTTAACAGTTTTTAAAATTGTGAGTTGGCCTGTAGGATTTTCTAGGGACCATCAATGGGGACTTATTTTTATTTAGCTTTGTGAACTTTTGAGTAAAACTGTTTTTGATGTATTTTGAGGGTAAGATTCATAAGGTTTTCAGGGTTTGGTATAAGATGAGTTTCTCCATGCAGGTTGGCTGATTCAACGAGGCCAATTTGTTATATGAGAGCTGAGGATTGGTAGCCATAGGAAGCGGAGGGCTGGAAGTCAACCTTGAGGAGTAGAATCATGTGGCGATCTGTGGACTGGGCTATGGTTTGAGGCAGGGGCATTATCCTGATGTGAGCTAGCTAAGGAGTCAATAAATTGCCCCAGGAGATTGTTAGGAAATGCCTAAAACAAGAAAGATACTTGAAATTTCATCCTAACTCACAGTGAGTTATTATTTATTGAATAATCCTTATTTGGGTTTGAAATCAGATTGTTGCTGGCTTTAAACAGTGACCTTCACAGCCTTTTCTTCTTTTGAACTCATGCAAAAACACATAAACTATAGGAATTATTTGTTCCTTAAACTCAAGCTTCTTGAAAGCCTATAGACCTGAGTTGGGGTGGAGAGAGGGGAGAGGAAGTATCTGACACCCATTTTAACTCATTTAACATTTACTCTTAAATTCTCTATTTCTTCTTCTTCTTAAATTCTCCATTTTTTCTTATACCAATTCTTGAATTTTATATTTTTAGGAACTTACCTACTTTATCTAGTTTAACATACACTAGGGTTCATAACAATTAACCATTTTAATATCTTTTATTATTTCTTTCACAATTCTCAGTCACTACTTGTTATTTGAGTATTCTCTTTTTTAAATATTTTATGAAAAAATAAAATGAAACTTTACAACTAAAATAATGAGAATAACAATAATAACTATTACATTGTGTATCGTTATTTTTTTTTCCTGTTTGGTCTTGACAAATTTTAGTCTTATTAATCTTTTCTGTACAATGAGCTTCCGTCTTATTCATCTCTGTTTTTCTCTATTTCACTGATCTCTGCCCACATCTTTCTTCTTTTCTCACTGGGCATGCACTGCTACTTCTTTAGCTAAACATTTAGCTCCTTTATTTTTAAAAGTTTTGTTGCCAGATCGAGGTATGAAACTATAAATTTCCATCTAATGGGTATTTAAACTACGTCCCACAAACTTTGACATGTATAATTTTTGTTAACATTCAGTTCTACATATTTTTCAATGTCCTTTTGTGGCTCAAATCAAGTGTTGTTCAGGAAGATGTGATTTTGTTTCTAGGCATGCAAAGATGGAGGAGGTTGCTTTTTTGTTATTATTATTGTCTAAAATAAATTACTACAAATGTAATGGCTTAAAACATCACATATCTATTATCTTACAGCTTCTGTTGGTCAGGGCTTGTGCACAGCCCTACTAAATTCTCTTATATAATGCAGCATAAGCGTGGGAGTGGCGTGTCATCACCTTTGTCGCATTCCATTGGTATGTTAGTCAGATTTCCCCAGAGAAACAGAGCCGATAGGGGATATGTACACACACAAAAAGATTTATTACAAGGAATTGGCTCATGGGATTATGGAAAGTTCAAAATCTGCACAAGCAGTGTCCCAGTTTGAGAGCAAAGGCCAGAAACTGCTATAGAAGCAGAAAGAGCCACTGTTCAGTTAAAAGTCTAAAGGTCAACAGGATGCTGGAGAGCTGAGAAGAGTCAATGTCCCTGTTTGAAAGCATAGGCCAGAAGAATTCTCTCTTCCCTAGGGGAGGATCAGCCTTTGAGTCTATTAGGTCTTCAACTGATTAGATAAGACCTACTCATGTTAGGGACCGCAATCTGCTTTACCTAGTCTATCAGTGTAAGTGCTCATCTCATCAAAAAACACTTCTACAGAAACACCTAGGATAATGTTTACCAAATATATGGGCAACTCATGACTTAGTCAGGTTGGGACATAATGTTAACTATTACAGTTTGTTAGACACAAGGCACAGATTCCACTCATATCAAGAGAATGGATAGGGTTATGTAAGTGTGTAAACACCACGATGTGAGTCTTACCAGTCTTAATGTCTGTTACCATACCTATTTTTATTTGTTATTTCTTGTTTGTTTGTTTTGTTTTTTGACACAGGGTCTTCCTATGTAGTTCAGGCTGGCTTTGAACTTGTAGGGATCCTCCTGCACCTGCCTCCCAAGTGCTGAGACTACAGGCATGCACCACTGAGCTTGGCTCGTACCACCATATCTGCCTTCAGTATTTTCTTGTAGTCTGGGATTTATATGAGCCTTCCTTTAAGAACTCACACACAGGTTGTTTTGTTGTGTTTTTATGTTTCACATATACCTGAACAGGGAAAATATATCTAATCTCTAATGGAAATGTATAGGGGCTATAAACATCTCATAGCTCTAGTTTATTAATTACACTGTTTAGACCTTCTATATCTGCTGTGTGTGTGTGTGTGTGTGTGTGTGTCTATGTGCACATGTTGGTGTTATTGTCTATTAGTCTACTTAAACTTTTGGCTTCTGAGAAAAGCAAGATAAAATTCTCCAACCGATTTTCATTGATCTGTGTCTGCCTAAAGTTTCTCCTTGAACCAATACAAATACTGAAGTTGTGTTGTAAAGTAGATGTATACTTTATGATATCCCTAAAAATCTTTTTGTTTTGCTGCCTATTTCATCAGAAATTTTGTTTGATTTTGTTTTGTTTTGGCAGCACCAAGGATTGAACCCAGGGCCTTCACAAGGAGCTTCATCTCCAACCCTTTTCTAATTTTTATTTTGAGACAGGGTTGCTCTAAACCACAAAGTTTCCCAGGCTGGATTCAAATGTGATTTTCCTTCCTCAGTCTCCCAGAGTGTGAGTTCACTGGTACATACTACCGGGTCCAGTTTATTTTGCCAGGCTTTAATATTAATATTTGACTGGAAGTTTATGACAATCATGGTACAACTTGTTGAAACATGTGGGAGACTATAAAAACAGTTCTAAGAGGAAAATTCATCACAATCAATGCTCATGTTAGGAAAACAGCAAGCTCAAATACGTAATCTTTTGAGAAATCATAAGGTATTTGAGAAACAACAAATCAGCTCCAAATTGAAATTAAGAAGAGAAACTACAAAGATGAGAGTCAAAAATCAATGAAATTGAGACAAAAAAATAGTTTAAAATAATAGTAAAAAAATCAATGAATCAAAGAGCTGGTTCTTTGAAAGAATAAAGAAAATAGATAAGCACCTACACATACTCACCAAGAGAAAGTGAGAAAAGACTAACATCAGTGCAATTAGAAATGAAAAAGGTGAAATTACAACAGACACTGTAGACATCCAGAAGATAGTTAATAACTACAATTTGAAAAATTATATTCCAAAAAATTAGCAAATTTTTAAGAAATGAACACATTCCTAGACACCAAATCTAACTCAAGAAGACATAAATATGTTTAAAAACCTAATAACACATAAAGAAATTAGTGCAGCAATAAAGAATCTACCAGCTAAAAAAAGCACAGGACCTCATGGATTCACTGCTGAATTCTACAAACCATTAAAGTTGTTATATCACCAATACTTCTCAAGCTCTTCAAAGAAACTGAAAGGGATGGAGTGCTCCCAGACTCATTTATGGAAGCTGGTATTACCCTGCTCCCCAAACCAGATAAAGACTCAACTAAAAAAGAAAACTGTAGGTCAATCTTCTTAATGAGCACAGATGCAAAAATTACCAATCATCTGTGTGCAGAAGATTGAAACCAGACCCTCGTATCTCACCATATATTAAATTAAAATCAAAATGGATCAAAGTCCTAAACGTTAAACTTACCGGAAGATGAAATAGGTAAAAAACACTTGAAAACATATTTGTAGGAAAGGATTTTTTAAATAGAATCTCAGTTACCTAAGAAACAACAGCAAGAATTAACAAATGAGATTGTGTCAGACTAAAAAGCTTCTTTACAGTAAAAGAATCAGTCAGTAAAGTGAAGAGACAACTTACAGAATGGGAACAAAATTTTCCAGTTACTCCTCAGGTAGAGCTCTAATATCTAGAATAGCCAAGGAACCCCAAAAAGTTAAACCACCTAAAATTAAAGAGCCATTTAAGAAATGGACAAGAGAAATGAACAGACACTTCATAGAGGAAGAAATAAAAATGGTCAACAAATATATGAAAAAATGCTCAATATCTCTGGTCATTAGAGAAATGCAAAGTAAGACAACGCTAAGATTCCTTCTTACTCTGGAAAGAATGGCAATCATTAAGACAGCAATCAATAACGAATGCCAGCAAAACTGTGGTGAAAAGGGGACCCTCTTGCATTGTTGTAGGAATGTAAACTAATACAACCATTATGAAAATAAGTATGGAGATTTCTCAAAGAACTGAAACTAGAAATTCCATATGACCCAGCAATTGCCTTGATAGCTGCCTTCCCCAAAGAGTTTGAGTCATAATACCACAGCAATACATTCATACAAGTGTTTATAGCAGCACAATTTGTAATAGGTAAATCCCAGAAACAGACTGTATACCCATCAACAGATGATTGGATAGACATTGTGTTATCTATATATAATGGAATATTATCCTGCTATAAAGTATGACACATTTGTGCTCACTTTGACAGCACATATACTAAAAAAAGAATGACAGATTTGAGACATTTGTAGAAAAATGGATGAACCTGGAAAAAATGTTGAGTGAAATAAACTAGACACACAAGTTTAAATATTGTATGGTAGCTCTCATTTGAGTGAGGCAAAGTGCAAATGAAGATAATAATAAAGGATGGATAGAAGAGAACAAAGAGGTAGCTCTCTTGCAATAGGGAAGTGATCCAAGGGAATAAGTGTGAGGGGTGAGAAAGAGGGGAAGAGGAAACAAGTAGAATAAAGATGAGCCATATAGCCAGGCATGGTGGTGCATGCCTGTAATCCAAGCACTCGGGAGGCTGAGGCAGGAGGATCATTGCAAGTTTGAGACCAGACTGGGCTACAAAGTAAGCCCAGGCCAGCCTGAACTGCATAGTAAGACTCTGTCTCAAAAAGACAAAAAAAAAAAAAAAAAGATGTGCCATATATAGGAACCTAATAGCTTCAATATTAACATTATAAGCCATAACATGAACTAAGATTAATAATATCAACAAGAATGAAAAATGGGATGGGGAAATAGAGAAAGGAGGGAGGAATATGGAAGAGGAAGGAAACTGGAATTTAAAAAATGAAAGAAAGAAAAAGAAATAAGCTCTCATGGGTACATATTTTTCTGGGAAAATTCCCAAGGAAGACTCTTCACACTGAGGAGACCAGAAGGCAATGGTTAATCTTTATGCCAGCAAATGGGTGAATCTTCAAGCCAGCGGACTGTTGCAAGATAGCTCCCAAAGGCAACAGACCTGAGCTTACAGACAACTTAATTTATATAGAATTTAGAAGTGGGAGCACAAAGCAAGTGACAAAATGTTACATAATTGTTACATGCATTGAGCAATATATTGACATGCAGGCTAGGCTTGGACAGATTTGTTGAAACGAAGGAATTGTTTATCATAATATTGAAACATTCCAGGAACAAGTGGAGTCAGCCCTTGTAGGGTGAGCATAGTATAGAAACATTCCAGGAGCAAGGGTAGGAGGCCCTTACAGCATGAGCGTAGTTAAAGGTGTCCTTGACTAGCCTGGGGTGCCTTAAGATACAGACAATTACTCTGACTCAGTGCTTATCAGAGGTAAGCAGCTGGGCTTTAGACACTGTCACGGTCAGTTGAATTCAGGAGTAGAAACCTGGTCAGAGACCTCTAATTCGTATCATGAAATGCCTATAAGTTCACAATTTTTAAATTTGTTTTTGGTACTGGGGATCAAACTCAGGCAGGTGCTTGTGCTGCTGAGCTAAATCCCCAGCCCTAAGTTTGCTATTTTATAAATGTTTTCTTACATTATAATTGTGCCCCAACAATATAACCACTCCCCAAGATGACTGTAAACTGCGTGAATTGCAAACATGTACTAATAAAAATTTTTTTTAATTACTACTTGACTTTTGGTTCATGTTTGCTTGCTCTTTTATTTGAGCTTTTCAATTTTAACTTTTCAGTGCCTAGTTGTTTAAATAAGTTTCATGTAGAAAACATATTATTGAGTCTCATTTTTCATTTGAGACTCATTTTTTAACTGGTGAGTCTAAGGCACTTGTATTCATTGTAATTGCAGCTCTAGTTGGGAGACATAGTGGGCCAAGTATGGTTCAGATCTGTACTGCCCAGTTTCAGGTCCTGGTTCTGCCACTTTCTAGCAAATTACTTACCCTCAATTTTTTCATCTTTAAAGTAAGGATGATAATAGGACTAATTGATAGGTTTATTATGATGACTAAACAAGAAACACTCCAAAAAAACATCTAGAACATATTAAGGACTCTGAAACCAAGAGCTATTATTAGCATTTTACTACTGCTATCAGACTTCATATATTCAAACACTTTTTTTACCTTTTCCCCTTCTTTCTTGCCTTTCCTTGGATAGAATTTCTTCTACTGCTTTAAAAGTTATATGTTCTACTCTTTTAATGATAGCTGTCCTTAAGGCTTAAACTTAAGCATTTATTCCTTTTTTGTTTTTCTTTTTTTTCTTTTTTTTAATTTTAAACAGGAAGAAGATAACAATGAAACAGTTTCAAAACAAGTTAGTAGGACAGTTAGAATAATTACTACATTGCATATTGTTGTCTTCATAGTAGTTATTCAGAGTACAAGATATAGGCATGATATCTTGCCCAAACGATATTAGCATAAACCTTTCTTTTCAGTGAACTAAGAGAAAACTAGCTGTATAACTATCTTAAATATCTTGTGTATGCATATTTTTTTTCTTTTTCCCTTTTTTCCTTACCCCTTTCTCCCATCACATTTTCTTTTCTTTTGATCAATTTCTTCCCAATTC